>RJWJ010005943.1:0-65383 GCA_004363605.1 Indri indri
TATTCCTGAGTGGTAGGAGACAAAGCCTCCAGCCCCCTCCCTGCCCCTGAGTCCGTGTACATGCTTCCACTCAGAAGGAGAGGCAGGAGGGTGCCAGTAAAGTCCCAATACTGGTTCTCCCCATGGGACTGTCTATTTCTGGATTCCGTAGTCTACTTAATTCTCATAGTCCCAGAGGAAGAAATTAAGAGCCAGGTTTGAGCCTTGGCCACAGTCTGTGCAGGAGTCTGATTCTTTTGCATTATTGTTATTGCTATTATTTTTCTCCACTCATATGATTTTCACCGTATATATCATTTAAATTTAGGGGTAGATAGATTAATGAGTACACTTTCTCCCTTAAAAAATGTCTTATGGAACACTTATATTTTTAAAGGATCATGTTTAAAATAATGTAGTTTTTGAAATTTTCATTTTCGAGGCGTTTTGTGGTTTTCTTCTCGTATTTTCATCAGCTTAGTCTCATTTTTTCTCCCTTTGGCAGAAGAGAAAAGATATACAAGCAGCCAGCCCCCTCACCCGCAGAGGGTGGGCTTTAGACTCTTGGTAACAATACAACCACATACTATACCCCGTTCCCCATCTTTCATTTAAAAAGAAAGAAGAAACCATTTCAAAGGCTATATTTAAAAACCACACACACGGGTGCACATACATGAATGAGTAATTTTTATGTGTGGTATACCATCCCCAGGGTAGAGAATGGCCTGCATGAGCAGTCTCTCCTCCTGTCCCCCACCGTCGAGCTCCCTTCTGAACAAGAAGACGCCAGTTGCTTGACTCTTCGCTGGCTCTTTTAAAATTCTAGTCCTCTTCTGGTAAATCCCTATTTTCTGTACCCTTCCACTGCACCCCTCCCATTTATCTCAAAGAGAACAGTCTTTTCAAAAATTCAGCATTCACTGCACATGTTCCAGTCATGCGGTTACCAAGTTGACATTGCAGCCTCAGCAAAGGTTATCTCTTCAAAATTCTCTGAAATTCCCCTTTGGCACATCCATTTTGGCAGCTGGGTTTATGTAGGAAAGCGGTTTGGCTCTTGGCTCCTCTTTTTGTGCTTTATAAAAATAGAAATCTCTGGCCAGAAGGGCAGATAGGCAAGAAGCTCGTCTATAATTCCGACCCGTTGTGCTTCCTGAGTTTTTTCCATTTTGCACTGTAGTAAACGGTGTCCTTACCATGTGCTTGTGACCAAGTGGGTGGTTTTTTGAAACACGAACATACTGCTGCCTGACACTTATTTTAAAGTCTTATTAGAAAACCCTGCTGTTCTAACGTGTGTGAAGTACTGTTATACTGTTTTGACTTTTGATTTGGTAATCTTTTTGCATTTTTTAAAAACTGAAACAACCCAAAGATTGTATTTGCTGATTCAGAATTACCTGTTACTATTTGGGCAATAATATAACAAGAAAGAATGGAAAATCCAAATTGCTTTCCAGTGAGACGTATTCATTACTAAATAAATGACATCACATGTGTGCTTTCTTGGGACAGCACTTTCTTGGATGGAGACAACCAGATCCCTGAGAGACAGGCAGCACAGGCCTTTTTATTTTCAAGTAGCTTTTCTAGGAACATGTTGCTTCTGTGAGCAGAATTGACCCATTTATTACTATAGATTGCCTTCAGAGCCCTTTATTTCCTTCTGTACATACGATGACCTCCACAGCAATAGAGCTTTATGAAGTCATGTTGATGCATTTCCATACTTATGATTCTCTCATTTAAAAATGACTGCAAGGCCGGGTGCAGTGGCTCACGCCTGTAATCCCAGCACTCTGGGAGGCTGAGGCGAGAGGATCATTTGAGCCTCAGGAGTTCGAGACCAGCCTGAGCAAGAGTGAGACCCCGTCTCTACTAAAAATAGAAAGAAATTAGCTGGACAACTAAAAATATACATAGAAAATAGCCGGGCATGGTGGCACATGCCTGTAGTCCCAGCTACTCAGGAGGCTGAGGCAGGAGGATCGCTTGAGCCCAGGAGTTTGAGGTTGCTGTGAGCTGGGCTGACGCCACAGCACTCTAGCCCGGGCAACAGAGTGAGACTCTGTCATAAATAAATAAATAGATAGATAGATAGATAGACAGACAGATAGATAGATAACTGCATATGTTTGGTATGGAAAATACTTAATTTTGATTTTTTTTAAAAAAATGCAAATATTGGTAACCTATAGATCAAAGCTTCCACATTAGAAATAAGCATGGCTCCTTTTACTGTTAAAAATTCTTTTCTGCTTATATTATTATGTAAATATGGCCTGCAAATATTGGTAACCTAGATATCAAAGCTTCCACATTAGCAATAAGCATGACTCCTTTTACTGTTAAAAATTCTTTTCTACTTATATTATTATATAAATATGGCCTGCAAGCTCACAGGTGAATTTTTCACCCCAAGATGGTTTATGAAAGACCATTTTAAAAAATGCTAGTTCTGTTTCCTTCAAGAAATGGCAGTATGAATTAACATTTTTTTGCTCTTAGGTTCCCCTCCCCACCATACCAAATTTATATATGTTGGAAATATGCTGTCTTTTTTAACTAAAGATTTTTAGAGTAAGATATATCATCCTGTGCATTACACACCTACTTTTCTCTCTGAACCTGAAGATTTTTTTCCTGTTATGCTTCTATTTTGTCAAAAAACACTGTAGACTTTATAGATCTGTGGTATTGAATGCCCTCGATGAATCCTTGGGAAGAAAGCATTTTAAAGTGCATAATTAGGGCACTTGAGCATAAAACTACAATTATACACTTGTGTGTTAATTTTGTGTACAGTAAGACTTTAGTTCAACACTGGTCGTAAATGAGAGGAAGCATTTTACTGCCAGTGAATGCCTGCATTTTATGAATACTTAAATAAAATCTCCTCTAATTGGCTGACCTGGAAAGAAAGGTGAAAACATCTGTAGTTAGGTGGGAGAGGAGAATACTAAATGTATGTATATTAGAGGTTTTTTTTTTTTTTTCTTTAAGGTAACTAGAAAAGTAATCTTACTCTTGTGTACAGGCTTGCTTGCTGTGCCTTTGGAGTCATTAATACTATTTTAGCTGCCATTTCACAATAAAGACTAAGGAAGTGAAAGCAGTTTAGATTAGCCAGTGCAAATAATCAAGAGACTGAGTGGTATAGATAGTACTTGACAAGGAGTCTGATCTGGTAAAATACAGGCTGTGGCTGATATGATTGGCTTGCATTGGTTGACCATGTATTTGTTAATCAAATTCAATGCCACAGTTGGGCTGTACTCCTTGAAGCTTGAAAGAGTTAATTTTACGAAAACTGAAGGATGTACCACTTTACAAAATGGATAATAATGTTGCAGAACTTGTTACCCTGAAGAGATAACATGTAGTGGAAATATAAATTAATTTAAGAAGGGTATAAATAAATTCATGGATAATAGATTCATAATGGTTATTAAGAGGAAATAAAGGCTGTTCAGGACATATCCCTGACTTCTGGAAATTGAGGTCATGAGAGGCACTGCCATTTAGTTCCCACAGCTGTATAGAATACTCACTCTGCAGAACATTGGTTTGACCTACTATTCGCTTAAGCTGTGATTTGCTAAATATAGAGCAGTTGAGCTTAGAATAAGCAGAGAAATTTTGTAGGCAATTAATAATTGTAAAGAAATCCAGGAGGGATTGTATGTATAATATTTTACCATGTTCATGTCTTCATAATCTTGTGTGTACCCTGTTCAAGGTTGTTTTATAAAACAAATTTGTTGTGAAAAAAGATTTATTACTGATTTAAAAAATGAGAACTTTTCAGTGTTGTTTCACAAATCAAAAGAAGTGTATTTATTTTCTGATACGAATTTCTAAAAATTTCTAAACTAATGGGGAGGGTTAAATTATCTCAGATATGTTGGTTATTTTTCAGTCTGTTAAAAAAAAAAAACAGCCAAAAAAAAAAAAAACCACAAAAAAACAAAACAGCACTGTTTATGGCCTGGAAGTTATCTGTAAGGAACCAGGGCATGGACAAAAATGCAAGTGGGTTCCGTAGGAACATGAGGTACACGTAACTAGCTTATTTGTCTGGTTGGTCATGTAGGCTGTTCTTGAGTGTAAGATGCTGCTTGACCCTTGAATATTTGGCAACTTGCCCAACTCCAGTCATCTTTTTTTCTGTTACTCAGGGGAAGCTGGACAGAATGAGAAGGAACTTAGTTTTAGTATACAATAAATGCTCAATATATGTTTGTTGACTGTCATTTTTCAAGTATGAAAGACTAATTTCAGGAAATTGTGGAATAATTTTTTTCCTTAGACAAGCCTAGGACAAGATTTATTTATTTATTTTTTAAATAAGAAAGTGGGAAAAAAAGCACTTAAATTATTTAAAAGTCTCAATTGGGAACTTAGCTTAAGGGACTGTACAATGTAGAGCAGTTGTAAGATCTTGACCTTGTAAACTTTATTTATTACCTTCTAGCACATTATTTTTGACTGGACATGTTGATATAATAAAATTTCCTCATACAGTTGGATCAACCATGCATCAGCTTAGCATCTGAATTCCTCGCTGTGGGGAATTTGCAGTCTGTCTGTTATGCATGAAAAATAGTGCTTGATCTTTCTGTGAAATCAGAAACCAGCAGAATTTGCCACATTTGCACAAAACTATTGTAAACTTAAGATTTTTCTTATGTTTTTTGCCTTCCTCATTTGTAGAATTTACCTGGAAGAGTTCAAATCTATGATAAAAAACAAAAATTAAGGAGCTTTCTTCTGTTAAAGATAAATTGTTATAATATACTTTTCAATAACAGAGCAATAAATAATCTAAAATAAATTGCATTTTCTTCTAGATTCATGAAAAACACTGAGTCGGTTTAAGGAATGATAACATTGGTATTTTGGTATATATTCTGTGAGGCTATTAATTCTTTACACACAACTGCATATAGATTTTCATATTTAAAAATAGCATTATATATTGTTTCATAGTCTGCTACCTTTAAATCCCATCTCAATCTATGGATAGAACTTTTTGCTATTAAATATATATTATCTATAATGAGAATCATTATTTGTAATGGCTCTATAATATTTTATGGAATCTCCTCCTCCTTTTTTTTTTTTTTTTAAACCATTCCCCTTGATGGACAGTTAGACATTTAGGCTATTTCTGTGTTTTTGAGTGGGGCGGCAGTGAACTCCTTGCTACACATATCCTTGCATACTGGTTTCATACTTTTTATTCAGATAAAGTCCCAAAAGTAGGATTCTGGGACAAAGGGATATTGTTTCTATATATACTATGACTTACCTTAGATATTTTGCATTTGTGTACCATGATTATTTCAGTATGTCTAACTGCTCTGTAATATTTTAGGTTATGTAAAATGAGAACATGAAAACTCACTGTTAAGCATCTAGGGACAGTCATTTAATTATCAAATAGAAAATTTACATTTAGGCTTAAATAAGGCAAGAATGATTTAAGCATAAACATGTTATAGAACTATAAAAATGTGAGGTCAACAGTTTAGATACTTCTGTGTTAAATGTATGTAAATATTCCACCAACATTTTAAACTTTAATTTACATACAATAAAATACCTTGATTTTAAGTGTACAGTGCCTTGAGTTTTGACAAATATGTAGATCCATGAAACCACTGTCCTAATTAAGATATAGAATATTTCCATCACTCCCAGAAAATTCCCTCATTTCTCTTTCCAGCCAGTCCCCATATCCCATGACCCTTGTGATTTCTGTCACAATAAATTAATTTCGCCTGATTTTGAACTTCATATAAGCAGATTATATAGTGTGTTGAGTATACATTTAATATAGTTCCTTTTTTAAAAAAAATATAGTTCTCAAGGGAAGAGTAAATATCAAACTGTTCTTAGAACAAAAAGATGTAAAGCTGATGTGAAAATTATATAGAATAAAAACAATAGGTCTTGCAAAACGATGAAACTGGACCCTTTACCTTCCGCATACAGTAAAATTAACTTATAATGTATCGCAGGCATAAACATATGCGCTAAAACAAAAAGCTATAAAACTCTTAGAAGAAAACATAGGGGAAAAGTTTCAAGGCATTGGATTTGGCAGTGATTTCTTAGATATGTCACTAAAAGCATAGGCAACAAAAGAAAGGATAGATAAATTGGACTATATCAAAATTCAGGACTTTTATGCATCAAAGGGGACACTATTAAGAGAGTGAAAAGGCAACACACAGGAGAAAGTATTTCCAAGTCATGTATGTGATAAGAGGTTAATATCCAGAATATATAAAACAGTCCCTCAACTCAGCAACAAAAAACAAACAACCCAGTTAAAAAATGGGCAAAGGACTTAAATAAACATTTTTCCAAAGAAGACATATAAATGACCAAGAAGTACATGAAAAGATGCTCAAGCTCTCTGATCATTAGGGAAATGCAAATCAAAACCACAATGAGTGTGATATCAATTCACACCCATTAGGATGGCTGTTATCAAAAAACCCCAGAAAATTGGAGCCGGTGTGCATTGCTGGTGGAACTGTAAAATGGTACAGCCACTGAGTAAAACAGTATGGTAGTTTTCAAAAAATTAAGCATAGAATTACCATATAATCCAGGAATTCCACTTTTGGGTATATACCCAGAGAAGTATTAGCAAAGATTTGAACAAATATTTATAAAATCATGTTCGGAGGAGCATTATTTACAACAACCAAAGAAGCAACCCATGTCCATCAGTGGGTGAATGGATAAACAATATATGGTATATACATTCAGTGTCCTTAAAAAGGAATGAAACATGATACATGTGGACACACGCTGCAACAGGATAAACCTTGAAGACAGTATGTTAACTGAAATAAGCCATGCACAAAAGGACAAATACTGTGTTTTTCCGCTTATATGCAATAGCAAGAATAACCACATTCATAGAGATAGAAAGCGCATAATAATCGTTGCCAGGGTGGGGTGGGGAGAAGAAAATGGAGTTACTATTTAATGGGCACAGAGTTTCAGTTTTGGATGATGAAATTCTGGAGATGGATAGTGGTGATGGTTGCACACAGTGTGAATGTACTTAATATCATTGAAGTGTACACTTAAAATGGTTAAAATGATAAATTTTATGTATATTTTAGCACAGTAAGGAATAGGTCTTTAATCTAGAACCTCGAAGGTAAGGAGAAAGGTGCTCATTATGTTACACAGCAAAAAATTAGCATGTTATTGTAGAATTCAGAAGTGGGGAGTTTTCATATTAAATGTGTCTGTGATAAGTTTAGGACAGTGTCAAGTATTTCTTTTGTCCCTAAATTGTTTTCCTCCAAAAGGAGAGACAAACTGATTATGTAAGTAGATTCAGGTGTGCAGAGGAAACTGCTCCGTGATAGAAACTGGGGTGTGTTTTAGTGTTCTAACATGAAAGCTCACATCAGGGAGCATTCTGATATGATACCTGTCCCAAACGGTTTTGCTAGCTGTCCTGGAGATAGATCATTGGACTGGCCATTGTTTAGCTCAAGGCAGAAGCTCTTACATTTCCATCGTCAGCGATGTGGGATTTTATACTTCTTTTAGGAGGCTCAGTCAAGAAATATTCATTGAGCTCTTAGCACAGGCCAGGCGTTCTGAACACAATGGTGAGCTGAACTAGCCAGGCCCTGTCCTGTGCAGAGTGTACATTCCAGTGCCTGGGTGGTGTGCTTGTGGTCAGATAAGTTTGAGAAATCTTGGATTAAAAGGTGGACAGACTTCTTAACTTTTTAAGGATTTCACAAATCTTTTAATATGTTCATACAGTACATTTTATTTTTATAGTAGGTTTATTTCTCAAACTTTTTTGACTATAAAACTTATTTCTATGAGATATCTTGCTGAATTAGTATTCCCTATGGGACCCATAGGGAAATGCTGGCATAAAGTCCTTTCTGTCAGGGATTTACCAGCCTGCAGGACCCCTTCCCTCGGGAGAAGACCATAATGAAGTCTGCGTCCTAGTCCTGTCCTAGGCGAAAGGCCTGGAAGAGATTAGGGCACCTGGTCTTGTAGTCAGGGAGGGGGTCTCCTGAGCGGAGTCTTAGTGGGGCCTATTTAAGTAAAGTGGCAGCGGAAGGACCTCTCTGGGCGTCCCTACCTTGTGCATTGGGGCATGGGGACTTGTGTCGAGGCAAGAGTTTCATTGTAGAAGGTGAAAATGAAATTTCAGCATATGGAAAAGTACAGAAACAAATATAACAGACACACTTGTGTAATGATACCAAGTTTGTAGGTGCTAATATTTTGCCACATTTGCGTAACATCTCTGTTTTAAAAGGAACAAATACAAGGCTGAAGCCCTGCCCCCGCCTCAGAGAGTTGCATATTTCCTTTTCAAGGCATGTTTTTTCGTTTTGTTTTATTTTTGAGACAAAATCTTGCTTTGTTGCCTAGCTCACTGCAGCCTCAAACTCCTGAGCTCCGGCTATCCTCCCGCCTTTGTCTCCCACATAGCTATAACCATGCTCAGCCAAGGCATATTTCTGTACTTTTACTATATGTGTGTTCATAAACAATATATACTACTATTTTGTGTATTAAAAATTTATACAAATGTTAGGACACTGCATTAATCTTTATTGCTTTCTTTTTAAACTTAACATATGTTTTAGATTTGAACCATTTTGGTATGTAGATCTTATTCCTTCCTTTTTATAACTTTATAGAATTTAATTGGGTGACTATAACAAAGTTAATTTTCCTCATTTACCTCCTTTGCTGGAGTTAGATTGTGTCCTCTTCCTGGCAATTGTAAACAGGACTGCGTTGAATATCCTTCCTGGGGCACGTGTGAGTGTTTCATGGGTGTATGCTTACCAGGTGCATTGCTGGGGCACAGGGTCAGTGCGTCTTAGTGGGAAACTGCCCTCCAAAACTTCTTTAGAAAGAAGAAGGGGAAAGAAGGTAACCTTCGATCATTTCATTGATTTTGGAGTATGGGCAAAAAGTTGTGTATGGTGAAATGGAACATGGGGTCCAGATCCTGCACAATCAACACCATACAGAGACGTAGAAGTTAATAGTGCGTCTTTGGTTAGGGTAGTTCTAAAATAAATACTTAAAGTAAGTGAATTATTTTTAGCTATACTTTCTCTTTCCAATAATGTTTGGAAGCATTCACTTTTCTTTGAAAATTGAAATAAATTTTTTGTGTGTGTGTTCTCATGCACCACTTAAAAGGCCCTCCTTATTTAGAAATGAGTGAACTAAATTCTTATTTTCAAAATAACAAACAGAAAAGTTCTGATCCTAAGCATTTTCTGGAGCTTTCCATTTAGTACTATTTTTTAAAATTTAAACTGTGCTAAAGGCACAGAACATTTGTTGGGCAATAATGACTTACTAGGGTTAGCAGTTTAGCACCGTGCTGTAGTCAGTATAAATATCAGTGTTTTCAGCTATGAATGAAGCTGAACACGTGTATCAGATTTGGATGGTACAAGTGATTTCCATATTATAATGTGTTCCTTGATTAGTTTTTATATGAGAAAAACTTGCTTTAGTAATCCATTGAAGAGCATTCATTCACTCATTCAACAAATATTTGTGGACAGTCAGATCCTTTTCCAGGAGGCATACCATGAGTTTGGGAGTTTATATTGTAGTGATAAGGATAGACAATAAACACATGAACACCCAATTAGGGTGTTAACTAAATGACCAAGACAGATAATCTCCCTGGTGGTAAATGAAATAGGTAGTGGCGTGAGAAGACTGGTGTTCAGGGCTGTGCCCAGTTAGTTGTGCTGGTCAGGGAAGGGGTGCTGCCTGAGTCACAAGAGCTTTGTATCCCCAACTTTCAGCACCTGCCCCCTGGCACTCAGGAACTGTTGGTGAAATTTCACTTGCTTACAACAGGTAATCTTAGTTATCCTGAATGTGATTTAGAGCTAAGAGATCAACAAAAAAGCTCTCAGGAGCCCAAACGTGCTTCACAAAGCTTGAGACAACAAAGCTCATGTGCTGGCCTCCTGGAATGGTCCTCTGGGCCTTCCTCATTTTAACAACGCATAAGGCAGGTTCGGGTAGGGGACTGAGCTTGCAGTGATGAGCAGTGTCTGAGTGCCTGGATGGCCTGTGAGCAGAGGGCCAACCGGGAGAAACAGGAACTCAAGAGTTACAGCCTGGAGCTTCTGGCAGAAGGCTCTGGAGCCTTCGTATATTGTGGTTCAACCTGTCGATTTATGTTTCGTAATACTGATTGCTTTAAGAAGTCTGAAAAGCGTATAGTAGATCTTTGAAAGCCATGCACCTAAATGGGCTATAAAACAAGAACAATAATGACCATAGAAGAATTAGACTTTAGTTCCAGGCAGTTAGGGTATTATATTGAGAAATTGGTTCTTAAAGTTAACACTCAGGAAATAATTAATATTTTAGAGATAGCATTCCAACTGTTAGTTTAATAAGTAATAATATCTGTATAGACTTCAGGTGGGATTATTGTTTTTCTGAGTATAGTATCAGTATGAATTACTAGAGAAAATAGGCCCATTTTACAGTTGCAGATGTAAGACAAATGTAGTTAAGAAGTTGACCATATTCACACAGCTAAGGTACAATAGGAATTTGATTTAGATTCCATACATTTATGGGTCAAAGATTCTTTTTAACTAAACTAGAGTTTAGGAATCTGTTCTGTCGTGGTTCGCATTTAAGGCCAGATGCAGTTGATTGGCACTGGGCCTTAGGTCTAACGGATAGCCCGATTGTGCTGTTACAGGTTTCCTCCCTGTAAGGCTCACAGAGGGTGAGGTGCTGGTGAATTTGGTCCCAAATGAATGAATGAGACCATGTATCTAAAAAAGGATAGCAAATCGGTTTTTGTTTGTGGAAGACACTAATAAAAACTCCCAAGCAGGTGTTTTCGATGGCTTTGCTTCCCCTCTACAGGTCCCCTCTTTCTGCAGACCATCACTAGAGCTCCACTGAAGATTTGCGTATGTTGCTGCCTATCCTCTCCTTGCCCCATGACCTACCCTCAAACTTTCCGGACTTGGAATAGATAGTAAAAGATCCTAGTAAGTCTGTGGCTGCTATACTGTGAGGTTCCAGAATTTGTCCTGTTGTTGTCTTGCTTGGAAAACAGAGCCCCCTTCCCCACGTGACACTTCCATATTGTGTGTAAGGATTTCTGTAAACCAGAAAGTCAACATATTAAAGCGCAATTCATAGGGGAGTTGCTGGCTGTGTTGACTGAGCTTTACAGTCATTTTAACACTGGCAGAAGTGTTATCCTAACTGCTTCAAATCAAACTGCAAAGACACTTGTGCGAAATATAGTATTAGATATCATATCAAACATATGGGTGTTGAACGGGAGGATGTGTGTTGTAGTATATGGTATTCTAGCATGTGGAGTTGTATTTTATGGAAATTCGTTGGCTTGGCTTATGGCAGGGACACACATTCATTATATGAGATATCAAGCTGTAAAATAAATAAAAGCAAAGAATTCAACTGTGCTGTTAAATGGTTTTCAGTGCAAACTTGTCTGCTCCAACAACTTAGGCTCAGTGTGCTAAGAGGCATTGTGAACCATTGTGGTCACATTTATTCTGATCATTGCTGATAGGTCTTAAAAATAATCTGGATTGAATTGAAAGGAATAGGAACTTTAGCTTTCTCATTTTTTTTTCTTTTACCCTATTGTATGTGTTATGAATTAGTGTGCTAATTTGTCTTAGATGCTAAATGGTTTAATATTTTCCTCTTTCACGGTTCCTTCTTTTTCCTGGGTCAGTATTTCTGTAGTGAATTTGGGCTTAAGTGTGTATCTGGTGCTGTCATTACTTTCCTGAGCATGTGGGCTTATGGGGCTCAGGTTCTCGGAGTTCTCAAGTGGACCATATTGTGGTGTTAAACAGGATGACTTCACCATTCTCCTTGGGGGTGTTTTTTGCTGTCCTGATGTCTTGTTTTTCTTTTCCTTTCCTGCTCTTTCTTGCAATTAGAAAATAAAAAAAGCCAATAGATTTCTCACGTAAAAAAAATACTGTCGATGGTGCATTTATTGCATGAGAAAGGATTTTCCCCTGAATAATGCTTTCGAGGATTTTTAGGCTCGTGTAAATTACAAACGAAGAAGACTGAGTTAGGCCATTTTTCTCTGTATCTCTGTCATTTACAGTGTAGTACAATTTGCTTTACATTGCTACCTGTTTTATCAACTAAGAAAAAATAGTAAATGAAATTGTTAATATAACTGGCATATATCTGCTATAAATGCAGTTGGGATGTTCTAAATTTTGTTGTTCTGAACTTACAAACAAACATGTACCCTATAATGCACCCAAACTACAAGCATCCTACAAAATATTAGCGAGTTAACTTAGACTGTTTGAGTTCATTTTAATTTTCACTGTTGTATGGGAATGGATTTAACATAATGCTTCTTTGACTTTCTTAGCAGAGTCTATTTTTATTTTTTAATGTCAGTTATTAGGAGCTTGTTTCCACCCACTAGATTTTTATGATGTTATCAATAGTTAATATGTGATAAGATATGATTGTTTTTAAAGGCAAATTCAAATTATCTTTGACTTCATTGATAGTATGTGAATAGAAGGTAGCATGTCGATTTGTCTAATGAACAGAAGATTAAAAATATTGAATGCAGTTGCTTAGCAGAGAACCCCCTTCATGTTCCTGAATTGAAACCATATTTGATTTTATTTAATTGCACATTTTGACTTTCTCATTTGCTTTGCTTGACTTTTTGACAGATGCCACCTCAGTATGGACAGCAAGGTGTGAGTGGTTACTGCCAACAGGGCCAACAGCCATATTACAGCCAGCAGCCACAGCCCCCGCACCTCCCGCCCCAGGCGCAGTATCTGCCATCCCAGTCCCAGCAGAGGTACCAGCCGCAGCAGGTGAGCACAGCACACTGCTCCCAGGGCTCTGTTTTCTTCTCCAAAACAGATCGGGCTCTGAAACATCTTCCTGTCTTGTTTTAAAAATTATGTTCTCAGTGGAAGAACATGTAGTTTTGAGAAAACGCAAAACTATATACCTAATCTAATTCCCTCCCTCCCATCCTTCCTTCCTTCGTGTTTTGAGATTGAAGGGTGGAAAGAATGACTAGTTTAATAGTTGCTTGCATTACTGGTTAGTGACAGCAGAAAGTGTCAGTCATTCCTTGTTCTTTGTCATTTGTGTTCTGAATCTTTCAAGAAAGTACTCTGCCGCTTTGTCAAGGCTTATTCAAGAGAAGGGTTTTATCGATCATTTAATCCTGCTTGTTAGCACATGCATGGTATTTTTATCTTGACCTTTTTTGTTTTTGTTTTAATGGTAAGTGCTACTGCATCAAAACATTGTTGCCTTTGACAGTGTTATTCTTAAATGAGCTCATAAACAGAAAATCACTTTAATTGCAATATTGAAATACTAATGGGAATCATGTACTTTAAATATATTAAGCAGTTTCTAGTTTAAATTCGCCTTGTTAAGTACTCTTGTAGGTTGTTGGACTGTATATTACAGGTTGCATGATTCATAGAAAAATAGTACATGTATATTTAGTAAAATGATTCAGTTTCATTTTGTTTTAGAGACTGTCGCTCATTAGTGACATGAAAAGGAGCCCTGAGTCCTGATAAAACTTTTACAGCACTTCTAGTCATGAGCATCAAAATGCAGCTTTCCATTTCAATATTTTCTTCTCATCCTTTTCTTTGGTGAGGTAGGGGTGGTAAAGAAAGGATGAATGCATGTGGCATAGACTTTTTCATTTTTAAAGAGCTTATGTGGCTTGAAAAGATTGTTGATACTAAGCAGAGTAAATAAATATATGGAGCTTAATTTTATTGATCTGGCTGATTTCTGAAGTATTTTCTTGGGTTCGTTGGAGTCTGTTCCCACGTGACTTCTATTACAGAGTTCTAAAGAGAGATGATGACTTTAAACAAAACATATTAAAACAACTGCTGAGATACAAGATCTAGTACAATCTTGTTTTTTGCCTATATATGTTCAAAGCTGTGGCAACATATCTGGGGTTTGTAGAAGTAGGGATATACATTATTTCAGAGTTAACAGGTGAAGTCTTTTATTAAAATGTGTGAAAATTTTCAAACACTTTAATATCAGTTCTTTTTATATGAGAGAGACTGGTATCTGGATTTTTGATAAAGTTATAGGTTTTTCCAAGGGGCTTTCAGAGCCTTATTGAACTTACCTGTAGACATAGAATGTTTTGTCATGTCATCAAAATTTAAGGACTCAATAGGGAGATTACATTACTCATTTTACTTCAGTGCACTGAAATGAATTTCTGATTGTAAAACCAATTTGATTAAGGATTCCGAGTGCCTGTCATTTCCATCAAGACCAAGCTCAAAATTTATTTCCTTTATGATGCATTCACTGATGACTTCTAGCACATGGAAATTAGTTATTTAATATCTTTTACATTTAAATATTTAAAGCATGCTATAGGTAAAATCTTACTGTGAACGAATACTGTTGTAATGTGCTTAGTTTAGGGCTATCTTATGCTTTGATTAATACTATCACTGTTTTATTGATTTGAATACAGTTAGTTGTATGGGAAGAAATAATATGTAACTGTGATTCTTTAATGTACCTGTCACTTTGTATATTCTGAGTAAAACCAAACATTCCTCAAAGTATGTTGGAAGTTTTTTCTTGTATTCATACTTAACAGCTATTAATATAAAATACCTGAGTATTTTTTAAGTGTTGTTAAACTGTTGTGGGACAAGGAGGTGGAAGTCGAAGATTAGACAGCCTAATCAGATGGTCTGATTTGACAGTAACAGCCCTTGTTTTTAGGGAGTCAGATGGCTAGATAGATTCGCAAAGTTTCCCTAAGAAATGGGATCTAGCATTGTAGATATATTTAGCACCTACAAACCAAGATCATCCTCCCATAGCTATCCTAAAACAAAGTAAAAATTACCAATGGAATATTATCAAAATCAAGCCAAATTTTAATAAAATTTGTAATACTGAATTTATATACGTTTAAAACCCTAAGTTCAACCATATTTAATCAGCCAGTAGTTCATAACAATCAGAACATTCCTTCCTGCAGACTTCCTTTTGTTTCCAAACGTAGCATATATATCATCTATTGCTTTTATATAAGGCAATCAGCCAGCAAACAATACTTTGTGTTTTTTGTTAATGTGATTGGTACAAAAGGTAATTTTAAGGTTCCTTTAAGATATATCGCTTTATGTCTTTAACATTTCTAACATGTTTAATGTTTTGACCAGTCAATAAGTGTACAGATTTCAAAAATTTTAAGGTATAAGGAAAGGATACAGAGAAGTCTCCTTCCCATCTTAATTCCCCCTGCCCACTTCACCACCCTACCCTTTGCCAGGTAACCACTTTATTAGTTTATTGTATGTTTTTCCAGAGTTTCTTTATATGAAAAAGCACAGTGTCACATTTTAATTTTTACGTAAATGATGGTATATGTAGTATAATATACTATATGCATGCTTCTGTTTTTAATCCACCCCCTTCTCTACCCACTTAAATATATTTTCTCGAGATCATTCCAAAGGAGTACATATAGCTACCCTCTCTCTTTTTATAGCTTCATTCCATTCTATAGACATACCATAATATGTTTAACTTTTCTCTTTGATGGACATTTAGATTATTTCTGGTTATTTGCAATTGAAACAATGCTGCTGTAATAAACTTTGTATATGTGTCGTTTCCTAACTGGACAATAATACCTGCGGGATAAATGCCTGGAAGTGATGCTGCTCGGACAAAGGGTGTGTGCATTTGTAGTTCTAGTAGATATTGCCAGATTATTCCCCTAGAGGTTGTACCAATTTACACTCCCACCATCTATGTGTGAGATATGTGTGAGAAGACCTGTTCCCTACGCATGTGCTGGTTTTGCAAGGCTTCTGGATTTTTGCCAATCTGATACAAGTTGAGCATCCTTACTCTGAAAATCTGAAATCTGAAATACTCCAAAATCTGAACCTTTTGAGCGCCAATCTGATACCACAAACAGAAAATTCCACACCTGACCTCACGTGACAGGTCACAGTCAAAACACACTTAAAACATTGTTTCATGCACAAAATTATTTAAAATTTTGTATGAAATTACATTCAAGCTATGCATGTAAGGCTATGCATATATATATATATATATATATATGAGAAATATAAATGAATTTCATCTTTAGACTTGGGTCCCATCTCCAAGATATCTCATTATACATGCGCAAATATTCCAAAATCCAAAACACTTCTGGTCCCAGGTATTTCTGATAAGGAATATTCAACCTGTAATAGGTTTTTTGTTTTTGTGGTTTTTTTTGAGACAGAGTCTCACTCTGTTGCCCGGGCTAGAGTGAGTGCCATGGCGTCAGCCTAGCTCACAGCAACCTCAAACTCCTGGGCTCAGGTGATTCTACTGCCTCAGCCTCCCGAGTAGCTGGGACTACAGGCATGTGCCACCATGCCTGGCTAATTTTTTCTATGTATATATTTTTAGTTGTCCAGATCATTTCTTTCTATTTTTTAGTAGAGACGGGGTCTCGCTCTTGCTCAGGCTGGTCTCGAACTCCTGACCTTGAGCGATCCACCTACCTCGGCCTCCCAGAGTGCTAGGATTACAGGTGTGAGCCACTGCGCCCGGCCCTGTAATAGGTTTTAGTTTAAATATATCTTATTATGAGTAATGTCGAGTGTCGTCTTACATATTTAAAAGCATTTATATTTTTTTCCTGGACTATAATATCTTTTTATCTTGAATTTTTTCTATTCAGTTTTTGGTCTTTAAAAATTGATTTAAAAAGCTCACTCTTATATGTTAGGGAGACTAGGCCTTTGTCAATGATATGAGTTTCTAACTTCGCCCTTAGCATTTATCTTTTGACATTAATTATGAAAGGTTTTTTTTGTCATGCAAAAGCATTTTCTTTTCTTTTTTCTTCAATTTTTATGTAGTCAGAATTATGAATCTGTTCTTATGACCTCTGTATTTTATTTTATTTTTTTTTTTATTTTTTATTTATTTATTTTTTTTTGAGACAGAGTCTCACTCTCTTGCCTGGGGCCAGTGCCGTGGCATCAGCCTAGCTCACAGCAACCTCAAACTCCTGGGTTCAAGCGATCCTACTTTCTCAGCCTCCCGAGTAGCTGGGACTACAGGCATGCGCCACCATGCCCGGCTGATTTTTTTCTATATATATTTTTAGCTGTCCAATTAATTTTCTTTCTATTTTTGGTAGAGACGGGGTCTCGCTCTTGCTCAGGCTGGTCTCGAACTCCTGAGCTCAGAACGATCCACCCACCTCTGCCTCCCAGAGTGCTAGGATTACAGGCGTGAGCCACCGCTCCCGGCCTTGTATTTTATTTTTTATTGGGAGTTTGAAAGATCTTTTATACTCCACAGTTGTAAAGGAACTCTCTCATGTTATTTTGTAGTATTTTAATATATTTGTTTTTACATTTCATTTATTGTAGTCTACGAAGAGAGAGATGGTCCAGCCTAATTATTTTTTCCTAGAACTTGGTTGTTCCTAGAATTTTCTTGTGCAGGCTATTACATTAATCGGGGTTGTATTATATTAGTCAGGGTTCTCCAGAGAAATAGTGTCAATAGAATGCGTGTATATACAAAGAAAGAGATTTATTATAAGGAATTGGCTTACGCACTTAGGGAGGCTGGCAAGTCCAAAATCTGCAGTGTGGGACAGCAGGCTGGAGATGCGGGAGAGCCGAGGGTACGGACGGAGTCCAAAGGCAGTTGGCTGGAGAATCCCTGTTTGCTTAAGGAAGGCTGGTCTTTTTATTCTAGTTAGTGTTTCAGAATAATTGGATAAGGCCCACCCATGTTAAGTAGGTCAATCTACTTTACTCATAGTGTCCAATTTAAATTGTTAATTTTATCCAAAAACACGCCTTCTGAGGTCACACATAAAATTAACCATTGCAGCTCTTTTCCCCATTGACTGGAGGTGCCACTAAAATCATGTGCTCACTTTCCTTAGGCGCATGGTGTTTGGGCTTATTCTAGGGTTTCTTTTCTTTTCCATTGGTCATTCTATTAATGCATTTGTGCTATACCATTTTTATTATCTGTTAGTATCTGGTAAGATTAGCATATCCTCATCCTTCTGTTTCAGAGTTTTCTTGGCTATTTGTATTTGTTTATTTTTCACATAAACTTTTCATTTCTTACTATGCTGAGAACTTTGTCTTTTGTAATGAGATCTTTTCTTTTATTATTATATCTTTTTCCGTGAAACAGATGGTACTTATAAAAAAATAACAGTAAAGCAAACAGAAGTACCTTACTTGAACAGTCTTTGCCTTGTTGAAGCCCGCTGACCAAAGACCAGGAATATACTTGTAAACTGTATCCTTTAAAAATTATATTTTCTTCTCGTTATTGGTATGTATAAATGCAGCACACTTTGTCTATTAACTTTGTATGTCCAGTGAACTTTTAAGTTCTTGTTAATTCTGTAATAATTCTATTAATTCATCAATTTTCTTAGGGTTTCTCATTAAAAAATCACCACCTGCCCACTTGTTTGTCTTTCTGCAGACTGTCTTCTCCAAATATATTCTTCGAAAAGAATGCCCATTCCTGTATTATCTGTGATTAAAACAAAGGCTTTCCGCATTTTATCATTAAATACCATGTTTATTCTTTCTCTTCTTTTTTTTTGCTTTTTTTCGTTTTCCTTTTCTTTTTGTAGCTGCCCACTCTTGGGCTAAGGAGGTTCAACAATGGATGCTGAATTCTATCTTATGACTTTTTTGTATGTATTCAGAAGATCACCTTGTTTTTTACTTATAATCTGTTGTTGGGGTAAATTACCTTCTTTTAAAAGTATTAAACCAAACTTGCAGTGTAGAATAAGCCTAGCCTCATAAGTATTATCTTTTTTATGCTTCACTGGATTCAGTTTACTAACATTTGTTTAGGTTTCTTGAATCATAAATTCATGAATGAGATTGAGCTATGATTATCCTTGTTGTGAGGTTTTGGTATCTGTATTTTAGAGCTTTGTAAAACGAATTGGAGACTAGTCTCTTTTTTAATTCACTGACAGAATTTGTGTTACATCATTATCTGTCCCTTGAATGTTTGGCAAAAGTGTTTATAAAGCTATAAAGGATTCTGTAGCTCTTGAGTTTTAGCTTTTGTCTCACCCCTCATTTTTAACTTTTGATTCCATTTGTTTTGTGATTGTAGTTATATTCAAGCTATTGATTTCTTCTTGAGTCAGTTTTCCTTAGTATTCCTGTACATTTGGAATTTGTCCATTTCATTTTCTTTTTCAGCTTTATTAACATAAAGTTAATAATAATCTTTATTATTTTAATCTCCGTAACATCCAGAGTTAAAACATAATGTTTTTTCATGAAGTGTTTTATTCTTTCTTTTATTCTGTTAAAAAAAAATGTTTATTTTAGAGACATGATGTCACTCTGTTGCCCACGCTGGAGTGCAGCGGTGTGATCATAGCTCACCGTAACCTTAAACTCCTGGGTAAGTGATCATCCTGCCTCAGCTCCAGAGTAGCTGGGACTACAGATGCGTGCCCCCACCATCTGCTAATTTTTAAATGTTTTTTGTAGAAACCGGGTCTCAGGGTCTCCTTGGGTTGGCCAGGCTGGTCTTGAACTCCTGGCCTCAAGTGATCCTCCTGCCTTGGCCTCCCAGCAAAAACAGGTGTGAGCCACCATTTTGAGCCTTTCTTTTATTCTTGATAAAAGCCTTTCCTGCACGCCTTAAACCCGCACTTGGGTGAGGCAAAGGCATAAAGTGTAACTGTAGTGTTTGTACCCTCACAATACCCTGGAATAAAATAAAATAAAATAAAAAAAAGCCTTTCCTAAGCAACTTTGCTCTTTATCTTTTCTATTGTATGTTTTTTTTTAAATTTAATAAATTCTGCTCTTACCTTGAGTATGTCTTGCTTTTTGCCTTATTGATATTTATTTTGCTGTTTTTTTTTTCCACTAAAGTGAATGTTTAGCTTTTTGGAACCTTTTTTGTCTGATAAGCAAAATATAAAACTAAAAATTTTCCTCCTAAGTACTGCTTTGGCTGAATCTCTCAAATTTTGATATGTATTATTTTTGTTTTCTTTTAGTTCTAAGAATTTTCCTATTTCTCTTCATTCCTTGTTTTTTGAAGACAGTTTGGTGAGGCTTGGGTTTACATTCTGTTTTCTCAGAAGGATTGATTAGTCTTTGCTTTTGCCAGTTGCTGGTGGGTACTAGTCACCTGGGGCAATGTTTAGCGTTTTATTTTGTGAAATTTTTATGACAAAAAGATTCTTAATACACAGATAAACAGAATGATAGCATGAACACTCATATGCCCTAACCAAGTTTTAGTGCTGCTAATATTTTGCCATGTTTGCTTCCCTGCCTCATCTTTTTCTTCCTCCCTCCTTTCTTTGAAGTTAAGTCACAGACATAACATTTCCCCTCTAAATAGTTCTGTTTGTGTCTATAAAAAGTAAGGGCCTTTCTTATATAATCACAATTCTACCATCTCACCTTACTCAGTTAAATATGATTCCTTTTGTCTGCCCACCCCACCATGTTCAGATAGCCCTAGTAGCCCTTGCAGTGCCCTTAATCAACACTGTTTCAAGCAGAATCGAAACAGTTATTACATCCACTTGGTTACTGAGCCTCTTTATCTAGAGCAGTTCTCACTATCTGGAATTTGTGCCTTGAAATATTGAAGAAATTGGGTCAGTCACCCACTGGAATGGCTTTGTCTGGTATTTTCTCTTGATGAAGCTTGACTTGCCCAGCTGTTTCCTGTACATTGCAAGTTAGATCCACAATCTTGAAGATAAACATTTTTGTTTGTGGTTCTAAATCACATCCCCAACATGTTAGGCACTGCTCTTTTTCAAAGGAGGATCTGTGATCCTCCATTTGAGTCTAGAGCCTCCAGCTGGTTCTAGCCCCACCTTTCCAGTGACCGTCAGCTCTTTCTTCCAG
Organism: Indri indri; assembly: GCA_004363605.1. Classification (NCBI taxonomy): domain Eukaryota; kingdom Metazoa; phylum Chordata; class Mammalia; order Primates; family Indriidae; genus Indri; species Indri indri. The sequence goes on from RJWJ010005943.1 coordinate 21,009, forward strand.
CTGGGCCCTAGAGACATGGTGATGCACAGAAAAACCTTCCCCTTTGTACTCTGTCCAAATTCCTCACTCACTAAATGGTGAGTGAAACACAAGCCAGTGGCTTCAGGCCACTAGGTTTGGGGTGGTTTTTTGCTTATCATTTCTGACTGACATGGTTTGAATGCTTCACAGGTGATGTTGTGAGTTTATTATATCAGGTTGGACATTGCGTTTGGTTGTCACAGAACAGTGAAGTTAAGATTGATTAGAGGGTGCAGGTGGTGATGGCCTCTGGGACCACTTTAAATGAAATTTTCTGCTTGAGGTTTTGTAGACCACACTGCTAAGTGTTAATTTTGACCAGACACCCTGGTGATGGTTAGCCTGTGGTTGCTGTTTCTCAAAGGAGCCATTATATATATATATTTTTTTTTAATTCCTCCTACCTCTGAGTACCAAACTCAAGACAGGTACTTCTCTTTTCTCTTTAGTGGGTTTGCACGCTCGTGAATGATAGGTATTGCCCTTCTTGGTCCCTAATTTAATTGGGAAATATTGTCTCCTATTTTATTCCCTTTTGGCAGGCCCTACAGTTCTGCTTGTCCCTGTTCCTTGTGTGGTCATGAAATGGAAGTTAAAAATCTATAGCAAAAGTCAGCTTCTATTGCTCTCTTGCTTCCCATGTTCTTGGTTTACTTTCTGTGTGTTCTTGGTGTTACTCACATTTATGCCAAGTCTGGGATTCATTTAAAAAGGATTAGAAAAGATACGTTACACAGTATTTTAGGTATTTCAATCAAAAGACGTTTAGAGTATCTAATCTGCTATACTGCTGGAACTGATACACTCATGTTTTCTAGTTGTTTCTTTGATGTCCTTTATACAATTTAAAACCATACAAACGTGTAATGTTTATAATAAATAATACACAACAAACAGATGATACCATCTCATATATAATGAAACTTTTCTAATGCCTCTTTTATTCTTTAAAAAGAAAATTCATAGATAATATAAGCTGCCTATACATAAAATTCCCAAGTTAGAATAATGCGCTAACTGTAGATGGAAAAATGAAAGTGTATATAATGTTGTGTATTTAATTAAGCAACTGCTCAGGCATGACTGCGTTAGAAGACTTGTGACATAGAAGCTTGATGTGCATGTGGGATCACTGTGAACTTGATGCTACAGAAGGAGACCGATACAGGAGTGTCCTATTAGCAACGCACATGTCTCAGGCAGGGTTGTCAGTGGTGATCTCATCTTTTGAATTGGTGAGCAGCTCTGGGTAAAGTTCTGAACAAAACAGTATAATCTTCCCTCTATATGTGGTGGTTTTATTTCTGGAAAATTTACCATATAATGAAAAGATTTTAGGAACACTTTGTTTTTATATAAAAAATGAAGTTGGGTTCTAGATTCAGATAAATAATTAGGTTTTTATGTTGCTTTGTTTCTAAATATACATGACTGTTGGGACTTTTGAAACAAGTGTGGGGTGTGGGACACTGATCTGTTGGATCAGTCTGTCTTATACATTGCAGGATAATCTCACATTCCTGTCCTAACCCACTGTGTCATGGCATTTCTTTACCATTGTAACAACTAACTGTCCCCTTGAAGTCTTGTCACTACATGTAGATTACATGTTTCCTTAATGCTCTGAAATAAAATTCATATATAATGCGAGTTACCTATATACAAAACTTCAAACATCAATATAATGCCTTAAATGTAATGGAAGGGAGGAAGGAAAGGACAGAAAGCTGTTAACAATAAAATACTGTGTTTTTCCAAAGGAAATGCTCAGGTACTTCTACATTAGAAGACTTGTGACAGAGTCAGAGGCTTGCACCTATGTGTATAACAACACGGACTCCACAAGTACAAGCAAGACTGGTTCAGATGAGTAGGATCTGCCTTGAGCAGGCTTTGAATCCCCGGGATTAACTAGCACACAACAGTAATTATATCAAACAGAAACATAGAAGACCACTTTAAATAGCATGCTCACAGTGTTGTTAAAAGGTAGGTTACCCAAAAGTGTGGAAATGTCCTAAATTGTAATTAAAATACAAACACATAGTAAAAAGCAGTAAGGAAGTAAAGCTTTCTTTTCTTTAGCTTTATTTGTATCTTCCCAGTTATCTATAGTAAACCTTTAATGTGTATAAAATTTTTAAATATTATATAAAGGATTCCACATTAATTATAAAATGTGAGGCATTACCAGCTCCAGCAGCGAAGCACATTAGATCTGTTCATGTCTCTATTGATGAGAATGTCTAAAACCTGGCTCAGTTCTTCAAACTTAGTGAAACCTACAGTCGATTGACCCTCTCTCTTTTTTCCTGTTTCTCACACCCCTCATGTCGTCCTTTTCCTCCTTGCTCAGATAAAATTCAAGTCAAATACTCCTACCTCCATCTTATAAACCTGCTCATGCAACCCTGACAAGATCCAGCTCCTCACCTCCTGTGTTCAAGTGGGATGGGGAAGGAGGGAAGGAAGACCCTGCTGTTCCTTTAAATTCAGGACCACTAAGTCAGGTGGTTCTTGACCTGTAACTCTGCACTTCCCTAAGGCCGTTTCACACTCCCCTCTGTCTTCAAACCCGAAAGGCTTATTCCCCACTCCCCACTCCCAGCTAGGGATGCTGCTTCCCTTTCATTGAAGAAAGCAGTGCAAGCAGTCGGTGCCAGCCAGCCTTCCCTCTGCCTTCCCTCGGTGCACATGTTCTGGCTGAAATCTCCATGTTCCTTCTCCTGGGCACATTCAAGTTCCTGGCTTTTCTTACTTCCTTTCTCTTCCCATGTCATCAGTTTCCCTTTCTGTGGTTACCATTGGTGTTCAAACATGTCATTTCTCTCCCCCCAAAAATACAAAACAAAAACGCCTTTCTTGATCAAAACCACAGCCTATTTCTCTCCATTTATTGTTGGCCCTTGGATTTACTCTGTATAGGCTTTTATTTCAACCACTCTACTGAAACAGGTCTTTTGTACTTTTTTTTTCTTTTTTTAAATTGAGAGGTAAAATTGTTGTATTTACTGTGTCCAAGATGATGTTTTTAAGTGCGTATACTACATTGTGGAGTGACTACATCTAGCTAATTAACATATGCATTACTTCACATAGCTTCCATTTTTGTGGTGAGAACACTTTATATCCACTCAGTGTTTTTTAGGAATTACAATTCATCATTAATTATAGTCACCACCTTCTACAGTAGATCTCTCAAACTTCTTCCTCTTGACGAACTGAAATTTTGGATCCTTTGACCAACATATCCCGGATACCCCAACCCACCCTGACCCCGGGTAACCATTATTCTGCTCTCCACTTATATGAAGTCAACTTTTTTGAATTCCACATGAGTCAGATCATACAGGATGAAACAGCTCTCTTCAGAGCCACCAGTGTTCTCCTGTTACTTGATCCAATGGGCAGGTGTTACTCTTTCTGGATTTTGCCTGCAGGAGCATTTGATTCAGTTGATGGTATCTTTCTCCTTGAAGTACCTGTCCTGTTTGATTCCTGGGACACGCTTTCTCCTGGCTCTCTTCCTACCTTGCTGGTGACTCCTTGCTCTCCTCTGCTGAGCTTTCTTTATCTCTAGCCTCTGAATGCTGGCTCGTGGTCAAGGCTCAGTATTGGAGCCTCTTCTCTTTTTTCTCTACCCACCTTACCTGTGTGATCTCATTCAGTCTCATGGCTTTAAATATCGAGAGGCTTATGTCTTTCAAATGTATTTCTGCAACTTCGACCTCTCTCCTCCCTTCTATAATATATCTATGTTAATTAAGTCCAGCTCCTACTGGAAATTGCTAATTCAAATGTCTGACAGGCTTCAAAAACTCAGTGTGTTCAAAGCAGAACTCTGGACACTCATCCCTTCTTCCACAGACTTGCCGCATCTGTATTTTTCCCCATCTCAATAAATGGTCATTCATCTTTTCTAACACTTTAGTTGGAAACTTTGAAATTGCCCTTGGCTCTTCTCTTTCTTTCAAACCCATTCTACCTCTAAAACCTATTCAGAATCCGACTACCTTCCGCTAGTTGTATTGCTGCCACCTTGGGCCAAGGCCAGGTCTCCTACTTGGACTGTTACCAAACAGGCCTTCCCCAGTTTGAAACCACAGCCACCCCCACCCACCAATGTTCCTTTTCACTCTGCTTTAGTGTCCTCCATAGCACTGATCACTGTGACATGCTACATACTTGCTTTCTATTAATATATGGCCTGTGGCTCCCCCATTAGAAAATTACATTCAGGAGAGGAAGGACTTTGTTTTGTCCTTGCTGTATCCCCAGTACCTAGGTCCAATGTAGAAACAGAGTAAACACGTTGAATACTGCTGTTGATAGAATCATTCGAAAAGCCCCTTTATTTGCTGGCACATAGTAAGCAGACTTTATAGTGTTGAGGAAGATAAACATTTACAGCTGGGTATTTAAATTTTGTGATTTCTTTTGGTATCGCAGAAAGTGCTTTGTTGAATGATTTTATAGCTGGCTCTTTTGTACAGTGTGTATGCGTGCGTGTGAGCAAGCGGGCTTCTCCTCCAGGAAATTTCCCAGTGGAATTTTAGGGTAAAAAGAATAGGCATATTTTAAAGACTTGGTGTATTTTACCAAATTCCTCTCCAGAAGGTTTTAACAAACCCTCCACTTGCTCACTTCTATACATTTTAATATATATTTTTCAATGGTTCTTTTTTTTTTTTCTCCCTCCCCAGCCCCAATGGTTCTTATTTTAAGTTTTATTTGTAGTAAAGATTCTATACAGTTGTCTTCTGAGCTCTAACAGTGTTAAAGAGTCCTCACAGAATTTCGAATTAGAATCGACCTACCTGTTGTGTTACTATGGTCCTAGATTGAATAGCTCATGGACATTTGATTCGTCAGGAAGAAATACACAGTTGGACATTTTTAATTTTTTATTTACTGTGACACAGAGGCTCCACGAATACCCCAGATTCCTTTGTTTTCTTTTTCATTGTTATTTGTTTCTCTTCTCTGCTGCTCATTTTAGGGGGATGAACTAGAACTCCAACGTAAGAACAGGCCCAGTTTATTCTTCCCGTTGTAGACTAAGCACAGCCGTGAAGCACACTGTCCATTTACCAGACATCTTATTTACTCAGCACTCCAGCACTACTGAGATTTAATATTTTCGTGTTAGTAGGAAAAACCTCCTTTAATGCCATCAGTTTTACATTTTTTGTTGTTTTGCTTTAAAGTTTTTGCTTGCCCTCTGTGTCATCACTTTCAGGTCATGACACATCATGCTCAGGCTTGTTTCCTGGTCTCCAGTCTTCTCTTAGCAAACTGTCATCACTTTTCTCTCTCCTGCTTGTACCTTTAGTCTCAGGATGTTTTTCCTTTTACCTCCAATTCCTGTTCTGCTTCAGACTCACTCTCCTGAGATACTGGAAGAGACCCTGTTTCCTGTCCTGGCGCACATTTCTCCAGGAACTTCCAGCCATTGGCTCCTGCCAGATGTCGTGTTCAGTGTCAAGGACAGTGTTCCAGGAATCGAGTAACCTGAAAGGAGTGGTCCGGCTGGAGACCGCACTCTCCGTCAGTGCCCCTTCCTGTGACAGGGGTCTTCTGCTGACTCAGCGCCACTTCTGGGCTGAGTTGGGTCAGTTGGCATCCTTATATTACCCTCTCTCCGTTTTCATGGCTTTAAAGACACTGTTGCTATCATAGCTAGAAAAATTGTTCTTAGGGAAGAGTTGTGGGAATTAACTCTGTTGAAATAGTCACAGTCGGTTTAGAGAGGATATACCAGGGTGGATCTCTTTTAAAAACCCTACAGTAAAGCAGTGAGAGAATTTTAAACATACCTTTTTTAGGTACAGTTTTTCTTTAAGCCGATAGAATTGTCCAAGATTGTTAAGAGAAATATCGGGTATTGTGAATGCATACATCTGTCTGAAGGCGTAACTTTAGTCTTTTTGTTTTTATTATTATTTATTTTAAAGTCAGGTCTAATGGAAAAATTGTAGAAGGACACAACTGTTAGTCAAAGCAAAGCATAAACCATTTCACGAACCCCCTTTGCGCTTGGGGGTGTTTCGTGTGCTGGGAACCCAGTGATTAGTGAGGCGTCTCTGACCTAAAGGAGCTCCCAGTCGAATGGGAGGATCCGAGGGCAAGGTGGAAGAGGAGTGTTTTCCAGCTATGGCTCTAGTGCTCTGGGGCACAGGGAGAGGATGTTGATGAAAGCATCTCAGAGGAGGTCTTGAAGGATGAGTAAGAGTTGCTGATGAGAGAAGGAATAATCCTGGGGTAGGTCCAATTCTTTGTTTGTGAGAATAGAAGTAATACCCATCCCTGAATGATAGATACTGAACTAGACAGTAAGTTAATAGGGTAATTTAGAAGGAATATATTAATTATAGTGGGAACTGGTGACTTACATTGCTTTTTCCTCAATAATTAAAATTGAAATAAAGGGTTATTTATTGTTCCGTATTTTCTAAAACAAAGTAGTACTAGCTTATTAGCAGCTTACTTTGAACAGTAGATCACTTGATAGTTGAACCAAGTGGAAGTCTAAGTCCACTTATATATGAGTGAGTAGACATAGGTATTTAAATTATGTTTTCTAAGATATCACTTTCTTCAGATGTCTCCATGGTCAACATTTTTCCAAAGGAGATGCAGTGAACTTAAAGTATTCGGCAAATGGGCAATCGTTTTGAAAAGAAGAAAACAATATTAGAGCATGAGGGTAAAATATTTTAGAATTATTTAACATGAAATATCCATCATAGTCAACATAGAGTTATTTGAAGGAGCTTAACTTAGAAAAAATACATTTTTAAAAGCTAAAAATGTAATGAACTAACATTTCTGAATTAAACTTGTAATAACATCTCACTGAAATAAGCTATTGAAGGCACTCAGAAGTCACATTAAGCGTAGTGGCTGTGATCCATTGTAGTGTAAACATTTCGTTATTGTTATTAATAATTATTTGAATCTGTTTCTTATTTATATGATAGAAAGTTAATTTATAAGCCACTGCTACAGCTTTTAGGGAAAATTAACCTTATAAGGCCTGTGTAAAGTCACTGAAGTGCTCATTTCATTTGTTTTATAAGATTTTATTATAAGAGCAAAGACAAGGACATTTATAGTTCATCGCCATTAATTACTTAGCTTTTAGATATTAACACAGGAGTCTGTTAATTAACTTGATAATAAAACTATTGGAATATAGGTTGATAAACATCGTTCTTGGTTTTAAAGGACGTTACTAATGAAGGCTTGGGTTATGTTTGAATTTTGAATCTCTTTTTTCTTGCTTACCCTATTTGCAGTTGTCTTAGGTTTTGAATAATTGCTGGGGGAAATTTCCTTTAAGTCACTTTGAGGCTTAGCAAGGACCGCTCTTCTAGATGTTCACCTGGGGCTCCCAAGGCTGTGTAGGGGCCGGTTCTGGGAGCCTGTGTGTGCTAGCTAGCTCTCCCAGGCTGTCCACTGGCCAAGAGGAAGGGAATGAGAGAATAGTGACTTTCCTTTCTGCTCCTTTTTTCTCCCTTGGGAGGAATAGCTAGTATAGTAAAAGCTCAGCACTAATTTTGAACGTAGATGTAATTTGCTGCCTTAAAAGTTTCAGTTGATATAGAATGGTCAGGAGTGTGTGTGTGTGTGTGTGTGTGTGTGTGTGTGTGTATTTGTATTTGTCTGCCTGTTTTGGTGGTTGTTCCTGAAAGCTTCTTAGATTAAAAAAAGTAGGAAAAAAAAAACCCTGTAAAAGAATGAAGAAAACAACATTTTGAGAATGTTAGAATGTCATTTGGCATGAATTGGTTTTTCTTAATTGCTATAGAAATCAGGGTGATTCTATAGTTAGCTCCAACTATGTCTGCCTGGGCCTTTGCTTTTACTTAATAGCAGTAGAGAAAAGTAAGAGAAAAATTCTCGGGTTTTATATATATCCCTCCAGTATTAAGGCATTTTTGGATTTTAATGGAAAACTTTCCATTGTTCTTTTTTTTTTTTTTAGTGTTTTGAAGTGTAACTGGAAATCTAATTGTATTTTATTATAACTTGATAATGCTATTTATTCATTTTCATGTTTAACATATTGAAAATATTCTTTTTTCTTTCTAGTACCGGAGTTAAAGGAAAACAAAACCAGGAAGTGAGGAATAATACAGTAATAGCAGTATTTTCATTTCTTATTTTAGAAAGGGGATGGAAGGCTTCTCCTGAGAAGAGCAGCCTAGAAGCCTGGCAGGCCTGGGGTGGATAACCTCGTCCTGGCCTCTGTCAGACCAGAATCAGGCCTGTTTGGAAATGACATCGGCTAGTAGTGACTGTCTCCAAAGGAGACAAAAGAGGAAAATCTTATATTGTTTAAGGTGTATTTCACTAAAGGCTAAAGAAAAACTTCACATGCATGTATAGCAGAGTTTAGTCTGAAGACCAGTTGTGTTTCTAACCCAACCGTAATCGTAGGTGAGATCTTCAAGTGTCGTCCCCCCTCCATCACTGTCTCTACTAACAGAAGAGGATTTATGGAGTCGAACCAGATGTCCTGACACATGGGTGGACTTGCGCCTTGGTCTGTAGTTCCTAGTCTTGGTTCTCTAGACTCAGTGGCTGGAAGGAGGGAGCCTTTCTCTTTAAACCAGGACATTGTGGAGAATTGGGGTTCCCCAGAGTGGTTCTTCTTTGTACCCCTTCTGCTCCCTCAGGCCTGACAATCTCCTCTCCTCTCGTACCTGCCCCCGCCCCCACTGGCGTTGCGAAGAGAATGGGGTGTGCGGTTATGACAAAACATCATGGCTCGTTAATCATTCATACAACTCTCTCCTCTTTCCTTGATATTTATATTCTGACACAAGGGAGATCGGGGAATTATTTTTGTCCCCACATTGTTTTTTGCTACTCTCAGCTGCTTTCATTTGCCTTTAAAATGCTCATTTCAGTATGTTAAAGTATGAAAATGAAATGAAACATAATTTATATACATTAAAGGTCTTCCTTCATCAATTGCTTTGATTTAAAAAATTCTTAATTAGAGTAACAAGCTCTGTGTATGTTGTATTCCAGTGGAAGAATATCTGCAGATGTTTGGAACGCAATACTTCTTTCAGAATTTGCTAGTGGCCACCTTTTTTTTTTTTTGGACGGAAAAGAATGGGAACAGCCATAGTTCACTGACTGATTTTCCCCAAAGTGTGAGGCTTTTGGGCTGAGAAATAGTTTCATGTCTCTTTGCATTAGCCTGGGGAGGTAGGAGAAGGACCAGGGCAAGAAGTGGGATGCGGAAGGGCCCTTGGATAAGTGCACGGCTGTGTTTTTCTAAGAGACAAAAGGGGAGGCATCCGCATCAGAATTACCTGGGGGGTTCCACTCAGGTAAGGTTTCTTTCCCCAAAACTGTTCTCTTTGGGAGCATCTGGGAATCTATATTTATCTCTATGGGAATTTGGATGCATATCAAAGTTCGAGAGTCACTGGTGTGCAGAAATACTAACCAGCATTTTCTGGTCTTTTCCCCTAGGGTGGTTCATCATCATTATTTCATTTATTACTGATAACCCTAGGAGATCACACAGCAAGTAATGCTTGAATGTGGTGGGGTTTGGGGTTTATTCTGACTTTGTTGTAATCTAAAGGGTTCACTGTCTCCTTTATTACTGTTTACAGTAGAAATGCGTTTTGCTCTTGATATTCAAGTCTGAAGGCTATTGGTAAGGAACGGCCTTTCCATTCATTAGTCCGGTGGTTTTCAAACATTCCTTACATTAGAAGCGTTTGGAAGGCTGTTAAAACCACAGATTGGTGACCCCTGCCCCCAGAGTCTCTGGTTCTGTAGTTTGGGATATGTCCCAATAATTTTCATTTCTAGTAAGTTCCCAAGTGAAGCTGATGTTGCTGTTGCCAACTCAGGGACCCTCCTTGGAGACCTACTGTGTGAACTGTCCTTGTCCTCAAGAGTGGTAAATGCCCTGCCCTTGTGCGCTCAGAAGGCTTATAGAGGCCATTCCCATTCTCTCCAGGACCCCAAGGATTCCACAAGCAACCCAAGCAACCTGTTAATGTCCTGCATAGCAGGGGGTGTCCCCACTGTTTTACTAGGGGCCAAATATTTGGAATATCATCCTTTGTTCAGAGCAGCAGTTTTCACATTTGCTTCCCCCATAGAAGAGCAGGAGGTATGAATATATATATATATAGTTTTTTTCTCTCAAAACTGTACGAGAATCTCTAAAAGATTCAGATAATCTGCTTTTTCTGCTGTTTCTTAGAGAAGGGATGGATGTCTATGGCCTAATTCCATAGAAGACTTCTTCCATAGAAGATGATAGTAATTGGATGCTAAGTTCATTTTAGTATATTATTTTTCTGATAGTCTGTACTCTTAAAATGATAACTAGAGTAGGGAAAGAGAATTTCATAGATCAAATGATCCATTTTAACATCTCTTAAGAAGTTATAAAAGTAATATATAGTCATGGTAAAAAAAAAAATTCAGCGGAATCCTTTTTGCGTCTTGCATATTTAAAGCAGTGTTGATACAATGAAAGACAACAAAATCTTCTACAACTGGCTACCTTTTAGTGTCTTTTGCTATGTTTATTATGTTATGTTTTTTTTCCCCCTAGCTTGTTTTTCTTTTTTCCCTTTGGTTCCTTTAGCTTTTCCTCTATAAACATTTCACAGAGAAATCAGACAACTTTTAAGAGTGACTCCCTGAACCGTTTTAGAGACAAGTTGGCAAGGCAAGGTTGAGGCAGTATCTTTCTGGCACTTTACTTTACTCTTTGGCAAAAACAAAGTCTGAACCTGGCCGTGCAGCATGTGGGCCCACGAGCTCGGTTTCAGCAGGCTTTTGCCATGCCACTTGCATTCCTGGTGTTATCCTCCAAGTGAAGTGTATGGGTGATGATGCAAGGTGTCCTGTATAGGTAACTCTTTATGCTACATACAGGTGCTTAGGTAACTCGAACTTGTGCTACCTTTTTCCTTCAGGCACTAACAGTATAATTTGAAATTCTTTAGTTATTATTTTTGGAAATCCTTCAGTAACTTTATTCTCATTTCAGTTATTTAGCAAAAGATTATAATGTCGAATGCTATTGTTTGTAGCTAATCTGATTTTAAAATCTCTGAAATTATGATGTTCTCACTTTGCTGAACCCCATTGTTGATTATCTCTGTTAGTTCTTACCCTTTAACCTTTCTAGAGTCTTTGAGAATGTGATAAAAGCTATGGATCCTTCTCCCAGAAAAATAGAATCATCACACAGAATTGCTATAGTTTCAGAGAAATTTTTAAAGCCCTTTTACTCCAGGTCAAGAATTCAGGCCCCAAATGTGAGTGACAGTCCCACAGTGGGTAGGAAGAGTTGATGGCTGCTCGCGTACTCTATGAAGGCTCTGCTGTGGCCCTCCAGGTCTGTGGCTCTTGGGCCTGGGCTGGTCTGCTTATTGGTTCAGGGAGGAAGGGGCTTGAGGTTGTGCAGTAAGAGCCCTCAGAGTATGAGATGCCAGTGCCAGCGTCACTTCGTTTCAGAGGTGCTGCTGATCTTCTTAAGCTGTGGTCCAGCCACAGCAAGACAAATAAATAAGGTCATCCCTGGCCTAAGTAGGTAGATAAGGGGTGGGCAGACTGTGCCTACTTACTTTACAACCATAAAGGCATGATAAATTGGCCCTTGTTAATGATACAGTAAAATTTTGTCCTATAGATACTAGTTAATGATATAATACCTAAAACTCCACGTTGTAAGACTCTCTTAATTATCATAATTTAATGAAAATATGACACTATTTAATCAATGACGTTCAAAATTTAGGATGAAATCTGGGCAGTTTGTTACCATCTCATATTCCTGGACCCCAACCTCAGGCTGGGATTTATCAGCTGTAGGGTAAGGGCCAGAAATTAGTCATTATCTGGTGGGCGTGAACATTGTTAAATGCACAGACTTCGAAGAAGGAATATCTTGGTGCTTATCCCAGTTCCACCACTTGCCAGCCAAGTGACTTTGGCAGGTTACTCAACCTCTGTGTCTCAGTTTCTTCATCAGTAGAATAGTACTTATTTTATTGGGTCAGTGTGAAAATTAGGAGAGTTTATTATGTGAGTAAAGCACTTAGAAGTGCTTGGCAATAGTAAATGCTGTGTAATTATTAGCTGCTGCTGGCATCAGCATCATTTGATTCTTATTCTGTGTTTTTAAATAATAAAAATAATAGTAGCTGACATTTAGGGAACACTTAAATTGTGCCAGACACAATGGTAATTGCTTAAAGGTAGGGTATCATAGTTGTTACCACAACTTTAGGATGTGGGTTCCTGTATCTTAGGAGGTGCTACGCGGAAGTCTCCCCCACCAACTGGGGATATGGTCGAAGACCCTCAGTGGAGGCTTGGAACTGGAGTTAGTACCAGACCCTTCATATCCTGTGCACCCATTCCTTTTTCCTTATTCCCAAGTTCACAGGTAGAAGATTCGTTTTACCATAGATCTTAGCAACCTTACCTAAGCATATGGTTTTTACCTTTGCTTATTGAGTTAGGTACTTTCACTTAAAGGAAGCACTTTACAGCTTCTCTTTGGCATGTCCAAATTACCAGTGTCACTACTCTTGTGCTTTGGGGCCCTTACTAAGTGAAATAGGGGTGACTTGAACACAAGCACTCCCATCCAGAGACAGTTAATGTGATCCCTGACCTGACTCCTAAGTGACTGATGGGCAGGTAGCAACTACAGTGTGGATACGCTGGACAAAGGATGATTCGCATTCTGGGTGGGCAAATTAAAATGTGTGAATTGTTTATTTCCGGAATTTTTCCTTTAATATTTTTGAACTGCAGTTGACCACAAGTAACTGAAACCATGGAAAACTAAACCACGAATAAGGGGAGACTACTGTATCTTGGTTTTATGGATGAAGAAAGGAATTCTTTAGGTATTAAGTTCTAGAGCTGAGCTTCTTGGATCCTGTGTAGCCTTAAAAAGTTATTGTTGTTACATACACTACTTTTTCCCTACTAAAAGCACAGAGAGATGAACATTTACTGTGGCTCATTTATCTTTGTGACTTTATTAAAATAAATTCATTATTAGAAATCTTCATTAGAAAATAAATATGCTGACTAGCCTTTGTGCTCATCAATATATACATTATAGTAGAGGGAATAGGTTAAGCTTTGAATTGACCTGTGGAATTAATAGCAGTAAAAGACCACCATTTATGCTTTGGGCATGTGATTTTTATCTAGACCAAAAGATCTTTAGAGCAGGCGAAGGTATAGATGTGGACCAGGAAGAATTAGAGTGAGTTACCACTCTTCCAAACAGATCATGAGCAGTACTCACTGTGATACAGACGAGACCCGTTCACCCCATTCTTTGAGCACCACACGCCTAAGACAGGTGGGTGCCAGTAGGGTATACACACAACTGCATGGCCAGCCCTGCCCAGTGCCTCTGCTGAGGGTGGGAAACTGAGCTGTTAAGGGTCACGCAGCTGGTGAATAGTGAAGTTGGAGTTTGAATTTGGGTTTGTCTGACTCAGAGGGTCAAGATCTTCAGAAGAGATCTGTGGCTACAAACGTCTTCTTGGAGTTGCGGAAATAGGAAACTTGGCCTGTAAGAGGTTGGGCTGAGGCAAGGGTTAGAATATCAATTTAGGGTAGGAGGGCACCTTGAGCTGAGATCAGAGATGATATCAAGGATCTCTGAGTCAATAAGAAGAGCAGGTTTTACGTTGGGGACCTAGAGGGAAAATGAAATTATTACGGTTAATTTGATTAAGATTATGGAGGGAATTTTGTTGTTTAAGGCAGCTAAGCATTGGGATTAAATAGTGTAGCAAACACGTTAAAGATAAAAATGGAGAGGTGTTAAGAAACCAAAAAATTGAAAGATCTTTGTTTAAGGTGTTTTTGCAGAGGAGGGGTGTTGAAGACCATTAGGAAGTTACTGTAGTTTTCATGTAGTTTTTCAGATAAAAGCCGGAGTGGGCCTCAGTCCCACTCCTGGACTCCTGAAGTAGTCTTCCATACCATTAACTTCATTTAATTTCATTTAAGTGGAAATGTTCAAACATAAACAGGAGCAGTTAGTAGTACAATGAACCCCATACACGCGTCACTCTGCTTTCAACAGCTATGTGGCTGGTCTTGTTTCATCTATATCCTCCTCTTCCTCACCCACAACCTTGGTATTACTTTGAAGTAAATCCCAGACATTTTATCATTTAATCAGTAAATATTTCACAATATAGCTATAAAAGATAAAGGACGTTTTAAAAGAGTAATAGAATTACCACATTTAAAATATAATTTCTTGGCCAGGCGCGGTGGCTCACGCCTGTAATCCTAGCACTCTGGGAGGCCGAGGCCATCAGATCGTTTGCGCTCAGGAGTTCGAGACCAGCCTGAGCAAGAGCGAGACCCCATCTCTAGTAAAAATAGAAAGAAATTAGCTGGACAACTAAAAATAGAAAAAAATTAGCTGGGCATGGTGGCGTGTGCCTGTAGTCCCAGCTACCTGGGAGGCTGAGGCAGGAAGATTGCTTGAGCCCAGGAGTTTGAGGTTGCTGTGAGCTAGGCTGATGCCACGGCACTCTAGCCTAGGCAACAGAGTGAGACACTATCTCAGAAAAAATAAAAAAATAAAAAATAAATAAAATATAATTTCTTCATATCAATTTTCCAGTGTTCAAATTTCTAATAGTGTCTGTCATAAATGAAAACGTGTTTTTGTGACGTAGTTTGAATCAGGATCCAAATAAAGTCCAGTCTTAGAATTGGTTGGTATCTTTTAATCCCTTCATGTCATGAATTTTCCTCCATCTCCTTTTCTTTCTGTCTCTTCTTCTTTCTTTTTCTTTTTTTCTATTGCCATTGATTTGTTGAAGAAACTAGGTCATTTTGTCTAGTAGAGATTCCCACAACCTGAGACTTCCTAATTGATTGACTATGGTTTAACACGTTCCTTCATCCATTTTAGTTCCTATAAATTGGTAGTTTGATCCATCGGCTTTATCAAGCTCATTATCCTTTTTTTGGGGGGGGGGCAGAATACTTCATTGCTGATCTGTTCATTGGGAGGCACAGAATGTGTTGATTTTCCTCCTTTTTGATGGCATCATTTATGCTCCACAGTCTTAATTTCTAGTATAGTTTTATTGTATTATTTTGCATTCATCCTTTTGCCTCAAGACTGCTGGTAACAAACAGCAAAATATGTTTTGTAGCACATTGCTACCAGGTGGTGTAGCTGTTAACATGATAAATATTCTTGGACATGTGCCCAAGTTTTGTTAAGTTTTGTGTTTGTCCTCATACTTTTATTTTTGTGTCGTGGTGTCTAGTTCTACATGTAAGCTCTTAGAAGCTGTTTGTCAGTCATTCGCCGGCGTTTATTCAGTACCTGTCAGTGCTAGGCACTGGGAATCCAAAAGGACAAGCGCCCTCCTTTAGGGAAATTAAGGGTCCAGTTTGGGAGATACACAACGAATAGTTAAAATATAGCATTGTAAGTTCTTTAAGAGGAGTCCATTTGAAGTTACTTTGAGGTAGTTGTTTTGGAGGGTGGTGGGGTTCATTTCTAGCAGGATCTTGAGGACAACCCGATGCTTTTCAGACACTGGAGAAGGAAGAACATCCACTTGCAACGGGGCGAGAGAACTTCAGGCACAGAGGCCTAGAGGGGCAGTGGCCTGTGGCCCCGCAAGCAGCTGAGAGGCTAAAGCCGATCACTTGCAGCGGGCCCGGGGCCAGCCAGAGGCGAAGCTGGTGTGGTGGCTAGAGGGCGTTCGAAGGGCTGTGTGCCCCGCCACGGACTCTGGACTTCATCCTGTAGGTATGAGGAGGCGTATTCCAGGAAACGGGCAGGGATGGCCCAGCAGGCACGAGGCTGCTGTGGAAAGCGCCAGGTGCAGGTGCTGGCCTTCAGCTCAAAGATGAAGCAGGTGCGCCAGATGGTGATTTGGGTTTGGTGATGTGTCAGACATGTCTGGATGTGGAAGAGACAGTAAGGTGTAGGGCAGCTCTGAGAAGTCCCATTTGGGTGGTGAGGCCTTTGGTGAGGAGGGGAGCCGAGGGGAAAGAGCAGATTCATGGGATGGTTAGGAGCGTCTTTTCTTGACATGATGAGTGCAGGGTCCTTGCCCTACAGGCACAGACACCGATAATGCACTTCAGAGAGGTGGGACTTCAAGTAGAGAGTTGGAATCACTGCCTGGCAGGAGTCACTGGAGTGTCTGCGTAAAGACCTGAGGGACCCCAGTTCTTAAGGGCCAGGCAGAAAGCAACAATGAGTAGAGAGTCTTCAAGAACAGAATCCGGTGGGCTGCTCGGCCTTTTCACCTTGCCTCCCATCAGCGTGTGGCTTTTTAGTAACTATTTGATGATAACGAGTGGTGGGGAGAATGGCTTTCCATTCAAGATTGTGGAATGGAATTTTTCATTTCAGTATTTCGTGTTTATTCACGATACTGGAATTGAATGTTTGGAAGTGTGTGACATATAACACACTTAAGATTATAATTTTTAAACGAAAATTTAAAATGGATGAAAGTGTAGGATAATACCTTAAAAATTAAAATGATATTAAATCTCTCATATGTAATAACAGTGCTTGAAGCTTCCAGTTGTTAAAATACAGTTTTTGTGGAAATGGTGATATGTCCTTCACTTTGAGATACTCCAGCATAGTGATCATGAGCTACCTGTGTAAGTTACTTAAGTGTTTGTTTCCTCAAGGTAACAAAAAGTAGTGAAACAAGGTAATAATAGGAGTTATGTAGTGGGTTCTTGTTAGGAAGAACTGTGCATCGTACCTGTCAGTCACCTCCTGTTTCTGTTGGGGCTTTTCTAAGATGGCAGGGGGATGAGTGTGCCATTAACATGTGGATATGTCAGTAGTTACAGTGCTTTCTTTTTGGAAAGGATATATATATATTTTTTTTTTTTCTTTTTGAGACAGAGTCTCACTCTCTCGCCTGGGGCGAGTGCCGTGGCGTCAGCCTGGCTCACAGCAACCTCAAACTCCTGGGCTCGAGCAATCCTACTGTCTCAGCCTCCCGAGTAGCTGGGACTACAGGCATGCGCCACCATGCCCGGCTAATTTTTTCTATATATGTTTTTAGCTGTCCAATTAATTTTTCTTTCTCTTTTTGGTAGAGACGGGGTCTCGCTCTTGCTCAGGCTGGTCTTGAACTGCTGAGCTCAGGACGATCCGCCCGCCTCGGCCTCCCAGAGTGCTAGGATTACAGGCGTGAGCCACCGCGCCCGGCCTGGAAAGGATATTTTAAATTTACTTCTCTACAAATAAAAATGCAGGGGAGATCAATAGTACACTGCATTTCTCCAGCCGAGGTGATCTCTGGACCAGGGCAGCCCCTTGTGGCCTCCAGGCATTCTCCCCATGGAGGTGGTCCCGCCCCGCTCTCCACCAGCCTTACATGCCAGGACGCTTTCTATTTTCCCTTAATTGATGATACGAGGTTCCAAAGCAGGAAGAGAAAAGGAGTAAGATGTTATTCTGACCTAGATAACACAGGATTTTCTGAGACTACTCAAATCCTCATCCCCTCACTCTGGATTATTACAGTGATAATTTAAATGGCCATCTTCACTGTCTTCCTAGAACATCTGTGCTTCATGTGATGATTGGAAAAACTTTTCTTATATAGCGTGAGAATCATCATGTATTTCAGACCCAGAAGCCATGGTGGCTCCCTGTTGCTTTTTGCTTCCAACCTGAAGTTCTTTGTGAACTTCGGAGACAACCAGTTTTTCTGTCTTCCCCGATCCCACTCGATTCCATTGCCATTTGTTTGTGGAGGCCAGAAGTGTTCCTTCCCCCTGTCTGTTTCTCCATCTTCCTTTGGTTTATACTCCATATGCTCTTAAATTATTGTTATTTTTTGTGTTACAGTCTACCCAATCCTCCTACCCTTCCCCTGCTTTTACTTTGCCACTTTTTGTAAGGTAAGACGTATAGTGATGCTAACATAAGCGTCTTGAGTAAGTTTTATTTTATTCCAAAATGAGGGCCTTTTAGTGTAAATGGACAATTCTTTTGTTAAGAGCACTTTGCCAGTGTGTATCAAAATTTTAAATGTACCAAACCTTTGACAGAAATTTTGCTTGTAGAGATTTATGCTACAGAGATATTTCACATGAAGATGTGTGTACGAGGATGCTTGCTGTAGTGCTGTGTGAAGTAGAGAAAGACTGGAAACAGTCTAAATGCACATCAGTAAGGGAATGGTTAAATAAGTTATGGCACCTTCAAATAATGCAATATTATGTGGCCATAAAAGGAAGAATAAAGTAGATGTTTAGTTCAGATATAGAGTGAGCTCTATAATATATTGTTAAGAAACTGAAAATGATGCTATTTAACCAGAAAGTATGCTCCAGTTGTGTATAAAGGCAAAAGAATTTAAGTCCACATTTATACTTGGCAACACATTAAAAAATTGTGGAAAGATAAATAAATGGTTAGCAGTAGTAACTTTGTGGAGGGGATCCTGGGAAGGAGGACATCTTTCCTTTCATTGTTTATCTCTTTGGGGTTCTTTGTTTTTAATTTTAATTTCAAGGTTTTTTTCTCAAAATATTAAATATTAAGGTATCGTTTATCTCTTTGTATCTTTTTTTTTATTTCAGCATATTACGAGGGTACAAATGTTTAGGTTGCATGTATTGCCTTTGCCCCACCTGAGTCAGAGCTTCAAGGATGTCCATCCCCCAGACATTGTGCACTGCACCCATTAGGTGTGAATATACCCATCCCCCCTCCCCCCCTCCCACCTGCCTGACACCTGATAAATGTTACTATTATACATGCACATAAGTGTTGGTCAGTTAAGTCAGTTAATACCAATTCAATGGCGAGTACGTATGGTGCTTGTTTTTCCATTCTTGTGATAACTTCACTTAGTAGAATGGGCTCCAGCTCTATCCAGGATAATATAAGAGGTGCTGGATCACCATTGTTTTTTGTGGCTGAGTAGAACTCCATGGTATACATATACCACATTTTATTAATCCACTCATGTATTGGTGGCACATGGGTTGTTTCCACATCTTTGCAATTGTGAATTTTGCTGCTATAAACATGCTAGTGCAGATGTCTTTTTTATAGAATGTCTTTTGTTCCTTTGGGTAGATGCCCAGTAATGGGTATCTTTCAAATTTATACCATGAGAATGTTTTCCCTTTTAATTTTAAAGTAGCCTTGACATTTTAGTTTTTCGACATTTTCTTCAAAGTCTCATGTTTCCATTAGTATTTAATTCATTTCGTAATAAAAGAAAACAGAAGCACTCATGCTCCTGGTCTTCCTACAAGGCCCGTGTGGTAGTTTTTATCTTATCCTTTCTTAAAATAGAAAAGCAAAACTAGTGTTTTCCTCTGTTTCATACTGTGATATGTTAATGCACCTGGCAAAGGGAATGATCATAGTAGGCATTCAGTAAATGTCTACTATATGTATTATTAGGTCATTAAGTATGAAATGTCTAATTTCCCTATGTGCTAAGTTTGACAGTTGATGTCTCTGACAATTTCACTTTGAAACTTCTTGTTTTATTTTTATTGTGAAGGTAAATCTTCATTATTTCAAATGCGTGGTTTTTGGCTTCTGATTATCTTTCAAAAATTTTTTTAGAGTGACTTTTGTTGACCATTAAGTCAAAAATTCGTGTTATTTTTCAACCATGATGGAACCAATACTGCACAGACAGCTAGAAATATCAGTGAAGTGTTTGGGAAGGATGTGGCTAATGAACGCACAGTACATGGATGGTTTGAGAAGTTCCCTTCACATACTTTGGTTAATTGTATTGCTTCTTGTTTGAGATATAATGAACTAAACTTTTGATTTGAAATTGGACACTTCATATTTAATGACCTAATAAAGGAAACATCTAAGTGAAAATTTCTGAAAGAAATGTGTACACTCCCCTACCTCAAACTCTTTTAACACTTTTGCTGAGTCAGTTTCCTTTTTACCTTTGACTCATGACATAAAGAAGGTTAAGACCAGAGCCCATCAATGATTAAAAGTTTGTGGGTGAAGTGTAGCAAAATAGTACTGATAAAACAGTTCTGAAAGGGAAAACCACATTGTCATATCTTGGTTCTTGTGCATTACACAATATTATTACAGTCTGATTTTCTTTTAAAGAGGCATGACTTTTAAATGTATGGCAGATAAACGTGGTAATTATTTATATGTGTGTGCTAGTGTACACATTAGTGAATACTTGCTTAAATGTATAAATAACCAAAGATAGAAATAATGTTTTAAAATTTAAAGCTGTGCATATATGTTTATAAAATGATGCTAAACATATTCTTTATTTTCTGACACTGACATTGTTTTCTTATTGTCTGTTACCTTACTTATTTCTATTTACACTTCTTAAGATGAAAATAAGTGCATACCAAAACCAAGAAATAAATATAGCTTTGAAGTTAAAAAAGCTAAAGTTTGTTGTGGGATATAACTTTTGTATCTTTAATAGACCTGCCAAACAGACTTCACAGTCCCATGGTAAATTATATATAGTTGATGATAGTTTTAGGTATAACTTAGTACCTTTTCTCTGTGCTCTCTTTGTTAAGTGAATCCTTATGTTCAAACATAAACTGGGTCAGAACAAGTTCCCTTTTTAGCAATTCTCACAAAATTTTGTTTAGGTTTTATTTACAACTATATTTAATAATTGAAAGTTTCTGTGGTTAGTAATAGTATTTGAGATTTTGGTGGAATCTATTCATTTTGAACTTTTAAAGCCCGAAGAAGTGGCCAGGCATGGTGATTTACGCCTGTAATCCTAGCACTCTGGGAGGCTGAGGCAGGAGGATCATTTGAGCTCAGGAGTTCAAGACGAGCCTGAGCAAGAGTGAGACCCTGTCTCTACTAAAAATAGAAAGAAATTAGCTGGACAATGAAAAATATATAGAAAAAATTAGCCGGGCATGGTGGCACATGCCTGTAGTCCCAGCTACTCGGGAGGTCCCGCTGAGACAGTAGGATTGCTTGAGCCCAGGAGTTTGAGGTTGCTGTGAGCTAGGCTGATGCCACGGCACTCTAGCCAGGGCAACAGAGTGAGACTCTGTCTCAAAAAAAAAAAAAAAAAAAAAAAAAAAAAAAAAAAAAAAAAAAAAAAAAAAAAAAAAGTAAGTAAATAAATAAAGCCCGAAAAAGTGAAATGTAACATCATAGTACATCTTTCTGATAGATTTCATAGTCTGTTCAGAATTGCTTATTTTCGAAGTGGGGGATTGTGATATCCAAATTGAAATGTGTATCCACTGTAATTGTAGTGGTCTTTTTCAACTCCTTTAAAAAGCAGTTCATTTAGCTAAGAAGAAAAAATACAAAAGAAATGTAAGATAAATGGGTAATAAGCATAGGGCCTGCGAGCCTGTTTACTGTTTCCTAACTGAAGTTTACTTTAACAAAAAAAGTGTCTAAGCACTGCCCATAAACTGTGTGTGTGCACATGTTTGAGGAAGAGGCAGGGTCTGCTCCTTTGTTCACCCATCGTGAGGGTGTCCTGTACCTTTGTGCTTTTTGTAACAGGGTGAAGGCCCCTGAATGGAGGCCTTTTGCCCTACTTAATTTGAAATCCTTGCTGTTTATGGAAAGAAACCTACAGGGCACCCAGCGGGAAGTCCATGTGACAAGTGGAAGTCTAGGATCTGGAAGAAGCATGGTGCTGGAGGAGGGGTGGTGGTGAGAGTGGTAATAATCTCTTAGCCTTTGCTTTTGTCCCCCACAAGCCTAACTGTTACCCTCTGCTGGCAACCAGACTGAAGAGCTACCCTTTTAAGTATCCTGGGATTGCATGTGCTTACTCTTACCTCACTTTTATTGTTATCAAATAAAAACCTGTACAACTAGGATTGAATTTGCTTACAAAAGTATAATATTGACTAAGTATCATATATTACTATTAGAGATTAAGTATCTGCTTAATTTTTGGGGTGCGGGTGGAGATTAATTTAAAGCGAAGAATAGTTGCATGTGAAAATGCTGGATTGTTGGCATGCTCCTTTATTTCACAGCCTGTTTATAAAGGCAGGTTGCACCCACACTCAGCTAGTTAAATCTAGTTTGCACAGCTTGTGTACTTTGTAGTACCAGCTATTGGTCCAAAGTTTCTTGGCTTAAGAAGCCATGTAATTTTAAGTGTATACTGTGTTAGAAAAGGGGTGGGACATCGGAAGCTTTTTATAGAGTTTCAACTAATAAATATTAATTTTTAAAGTAATATTTTAGGGATTTTGCAGAAGTAGAACTTGTATATCATGTTTCTTTAGTGCCAACACATATTTGAACTGCAAGGAAAGGGAGAGAATTTTATTTTAAAGCAGTATTTTCCTTTCTTTTTTTTCTCTCCAATTAGAAACTGGTTCTTCAACTTTCAGTGCCAATCGAGACATGCTATAATAAGTATTTAACATTCTGTCCTGCTATTTGACTTCAGGTGCAAATGATGTAGAATGTTTAGTAGCTGAATATAAATCGTTAAGCAGCTAGAGATCTGGTATACAGTGAATGTGGTATGGCGAGGTGTTTAGGTTATGTCATACTATCTCAGCACAATGCTGAAACCATGTAGAATACCTCCTGGAAAGATGCCAGAAAGGTCCTGTTAATGATGAGTTTCTTGTCCCTATTCATGTTTTTTGGGATATGTTTTGTTCCCTGCTGTTGTTTTATTTTTCACTATGGTTCTCTGAAAACTATGCCGTGTGAACATATGGAGACCTATACATATGTGTTTATTGGTTTCGTAGAAACCCCAGGATTCTGTGAGCTTAATACAAATTTATGCCGTATTGAGGGTAATTGAGAAGGCATATTAAGATTCAGTTGATAATAAAGCTTTCATTAGTTACTTAAATTTTTTGAAGTAACATTAAAGGCAGCCTAATCAAAATCAGAATTAAACAAAACAAAATCAGAATTCAACAATGAAAGGAGCTTTTGGTTTGCTGTGGTTTCAAAGACACTTTGGCTACAACTGACCTCCTTCCCCATTTTTTATTGACTTAGTCATCTTCCTGCAAAACTCAAATACAGTACTTAGTTTGTATGGTCTGGTCTCATAATAAATTTAATTTTTAACTTTATGTACATGTATACTTCTGCTATTGGTGATTCACTGCTTTTTAAAAAAATTTTACTTTTGGTAATGTGTTAAATCATAAACTATATTTATTTGTCTGCTAAAATGTATCAATAACATTAGTTGATAGTTTGTGATAAGCCTTTGCTTCATTTTTGTTACTGAAGAAGCTAATGTCATTGAGATATTTATGAAGTGCTTTTTTTTGTATTTGTGTTTGCTTAGGACATGTCTCAGGAAGGCTATGGAACTAGGTCTCAACCTCCTCTGGCCCCCGGAAAACCAAACCATGAAGACTTGAACTTAATACAACAAGAAAGACCGTCAAGTTTACCAGTAAGACATTAATGTGCTGATTTGGAAAAGTAATGAGTTAAAGATTTTTAGAAAGAGCTGTTGTGTCTGTTTGTTCTACTTTATATCACGATGCGGGAGAGAAGTTTCTACATTTCACGTATATTTTGTGATTTATTAATTATTTTAGGCTTAATTGTCAGGAGCTCTGTAGTCCTGGGTAAGTCTGTTTCATTTATATGTATGTCTGTTGCAGAGTCCAGGTGTGATTTGGAAGGTTTTAATTGAATGGTCGGTTTGGTGTGCAGGAAATTATTGCTGTTGTACAATTAAGTTTTCTTTAGGTTTTTGCTTTTTTGGTAGTGATACAGAACAGAGGTGTCTATGTGAGAGTTGAAACTTAAAAGAAATTTGTACTTTGCAAAAGATGTAAATGATGAGATAAAAAATCTGATAGTGATTTGCAAATCTTCTGAAATGTGGTATTTATGTAATGAGAAATTATCCAGAAGAAAGTATTTTAGTTTAAAATTTGACAAAGCAGTTTGTAAAGTATTTCCACCAGCAAATAGTGTCTGGTAACTGGGTGTTTATTGATTAGAGCAGTGGTTCCAGTATGGGTTATCACACTTTTTTTTTTTAAAGAGGGAACTTAATTTAAATAAGGTTTTCTTTGTTTACTGAAAGAATAAATTCGTACAAATATTTTTACACTATTTTCTTATACATTTACTTTCTTATTAAAATATTTTGATTTGAAGAATTATTGTTATTGATTAATTTCTATTACGAAGGTTTAAGATAGGAGTTCAGGATAGCCATGATTTTAACTTTAATTTCAATTATGTTTTCATTAAGGAAGATTTATTATATTACTTCTAAACATTTGAGAACAAGCATTTGTAGTGAATATTATACATGACATTGGGCATGAATATCATACCCATTTTAATGTATATGCAGCCTTAGATAAGAAGGTAAGTGATGGCTATAGGATGTGAACTATCTTTGAATCTGATGGACATGTTTTTGAAACCCTAATTTTTACAGTTTTTATTTTTATGGTGGGAGAGAGTGAAATCTTACTGTGGTCTTCATTTTAGTTGTATTGGCTTATTCATTGTCTACGTATTTGGTTTTGAAGGAAGGAAAAAGGTAATGGATTCTGTATTTTATGCTGTAAGCCTTTTTCTTTAGATAATTTGCAGCTTGGTGAGCATGTAGTTTGTGTATCTGTGTGTGACACACATGTATGCTGTTGATAAATGCAGCATTTCCTGAATATTTGGGAATTTGCTTGTGATTTTATGGAATTTCAGCTGACTCACGGGAAATAGGTCGATAGTGAATTCCACTTCTTTTCACCAGTTTTTTTTAGTGGTTTTGGAGAAGCCCAGCTTTGTAGATTTGTCATTGGCTGGTGATTTATACTGTGACACAGGTTGAAAATTTTGCTATAGACCGATACTGATTTAGTGTACTGCTTTCTTCATATCCGCTGGAAAAACTTTGATATCAGTTACTAGTATGTGCTTCTTGTCATGGATCTGCTTTGGAATGGATAGTTGATATTCAGCTAACTCTGCAGCATAATTAGGGATGGAATGATGTGTTGCAGTCCCAGAAAACTAACTGAAAAGTTTGCTTCTGGGATGGGTGCTTTTTAAGTTGTTTACTGGAAAAGAGGATGTAAGTATTTTAGGAAGTGAATCAATACATTCATCAATAGTTTAAATTTTTTTCTGAATTATTCTATTTATATCTCTTTGTATATGTATAATGACTTACTGTCTTCCTTAATCTTTACGTTATCTGCTTCCCAAGAGCATTTAAGGCTGTTCATAATATAAATTTTCTTATGAAGCTGTTAAAAAAAGAGAAATACCCTAATTGGTATTTTCTTTCTATTTTTGTAAGTCACAGATAAATAGGATGCTGATTGACTCAATAGCACTTTAAGCACTTTTCAATAATCTCTCTTTAGAGGATAGTTTCCAGGTTTTATGGTAAGTATTAATATATAGAAATATCATTTCCTGAATAAAGGCCAAACCTTTAGATCGGCTGGTATACCTAAAACCCCCAGTCTGTTTTGATGGAAATTGAGTTTATTTAAATGAAGTTTAGTGTGCCACTTTTCTTTCACCAGGACTTTGCATGTATAAAAAATTTCTATGCGGGGCTTACAAATGTATTTTTATTTATGTGGACGCTTCATATGTTATCCACTGTTAAAGTCATTATTGTTTCAGAGACTGATTTGTTGGTATTGTTATGGCTCTAATACCATGTATTTTTATATTGTTACTTTTATTAACTATTTTGTCCTCTTAACTTGGCTAAGTTGATACTATAGGGACTGTTAAGCTATGTTTGTTATCACACCTGAATTTGCTACTGGATCCTTTGTAGATTTACTCTTACACTTTTCCTTTTGAAGAGTCGATGATATAAATTTTGTCTTTTTACTTAGTCTATACTTGATATTTGTAATCACTATTCTTGTAATTTGGAACTAAGGTATATTGTGAGTCTTAATCTGTATCATTTTAAAAATGTAGTATAGCGACTCATACTGATTATTAACTATCCATTATATATATGACAATAACAAGAGTGCTTCTCAAGTAGTTAGTTCTTAATTTTTTTGCTAACATTGAAATAGATTTTATAATATTTTTCTGCATGAGATAATTTCTACATGTCATATATTTTCTCTAGTGTGTTTGTTACACAGTTAACAACTTTCTATTACAAAAAATTAAGACATTTCCAATATCTTTATGCTAGATCTATAATTTAATCCCTCGGTAATTTGTCCTCTCACCATTATTTGAACCTGTTTGTCTATATTTGATGTCACTAAATCCTGGTTGATCTTCAATAGCTAACACAGTTATGTTTTCCAGGTAATTTAGATCTTCAGATCATCCACAGAAAGCAAATGACTGAGAAATTAATACTTGTTCTCTTGTTGTCGTGGGGCCACGACTAGCAATATTTATTTTTTGCTTAGTAGACTCAGACCTAAAGCTCAGAACAAATCTCTCTTAATGTTGTCCACTTATTTCTATACCTCTTAATCATTATAGCTTTTTCCCTGTTGAGGAGATACATTAGCTTACGTATTCTTGGTATTACTATTATGGATAAATCTTAGCATAAGGAATATAATATAAAAATTGGCTTGAAGTGCTCTCTTCTCTTAGAATATTATCCCTAAATTCCATTAGAATATTATGAAAATTTGAGGATATTGTGGTTTTCTTTACCTCAGATATTAGTATGAAATGAAGCCAATATTTAAAAGATACAATAGACGGTCTAAAAGCTTCTATAACTTATATGCCCCATTATTTCATAAACATTGAATATGTTTCAATTTACATTCTAAGATAACCCCCCAAATTTGATTTAATACACTTTTTGTTGAGTGTTTTGTTAAATTTTCATGTCTTGTAGCATTTACTATTTATTCTTTTATTGCAGTTGTTTTTATAACTGTTTTGGCTTTCCAAATAGATTAGGATTTTTTTCATGGTATTTATCGATTAGGATTTTTTTCGTGGTATTTATTATGTTTTATTCAGAAAATATTTTCCTAAAAGAATTCATATGAAAACTTACTTTAAAATAAATTCTTACTCCAGTTTCAGAATTTTCTTTCAATTGCTAAAGGATCTTTTATATGGCATTGAAGCCTGTGCTCTCTGTATGCTAATGATGCTAAATGAGTAGATGAGTGTGGCATCTGTACAGGCAGGGTAGTATTATCCCTAAAACCATTTTGGTTTTTGAAATGACACTTGAGTTTTACCTTGGTAACCTTAAGCTTCAAGAAAAGAAAAAGTGGGCATTTAGGATAATTAAGCTAAAAAGAACATGAAAACATTCTTTTCTTAGTAATGTGTATTTTTTACTTATAAAAAGTTGACAGAAATAGTAATCATATTTTCAGTAATTATAGTACCGATAGATACTTTGTTAATAAAATACTTGTAAACATGTTATAAAAGGAAGTAAACAAAAAAGGGGGAAGGTTTTGTTTTCTTCCTCATTCAGCAAAGTAATACTTTTCCCTCCAGGGATTTGGAGAGTTGTTAATACTCCTCAGTTTAGAAATAACTAATTTGTATTATTCTTCAGAGAGGCATGCCACTAGTTTTGTAGTTCAGATGGGAGGTCCATTATTCTGTTTACTTAAGATATAGAGTACGATCAGCTTAGCAGTCATATTCTAACAGTGTTTGAGAATAGACTGCTTTGTTGTGACCTTCTAAAATATATCTGTAAATATTGGTTGTTCTGGAAGGCCCATCAGGTCATTAAAAACCTTTCTGACCCTTTCTTACTTAAATAGGAAATATCTAAAGAGACTAACTTGAAAAGGGTTTGATCTTTCTGAGTTAACTAAAAAGGTACTTTTGTTGAGTTTGCAATTAGAAGGAAATATTAGGCTTTAGATAAAACATATGTTTTTTGGCCCTTTGTGAAAGGAAGGAGGTAGTAAGTGCTGGTTGTTCTTTGAAATAGAGGGTGTTAAACAGGATATTGGAAGCCTGAAAGAGAATGGTTGGAAAACTGTTATTACCAAGAATATTCTTTGGGGGTTGGGTATTAGCAACAGAGCATACAATGTTCTGCCTTTAATAAAAGAAAAGTACTGTTTGTTTTGGTTGTTTTCTTTTTTAATCTTTAATGACACTTGCGTTGATTGGGATCATGTACCTTGGAAGCATATATGAATATTGATGCTATGTTAATAGGGACATGCTGACTCTGTAGATTTGATAATATAGGTCCTATGAATGATTGGAACCTATTGGGAAAACCTAGGTGAAGCAGCTTTTCAACTGGGTTCAGCTTTTTACCGAATTCTCAGTCCAACCCAACTAGAAATGTAAATTGTTAAGATTATCTTAACCCGTTAGTTGGTAGGTTTTTGCAAAAATCAAAATCTGTCAGGTAAGAATTAGCTGTACGGCTACTGAATGAAATCTTTTGAAAGTTTATTTGTAACTTGAACTTGATTTAAATGGTTGCCAGGAAAATGTTAAGAGTGTAGCTGTCTATTAATTGATCCTACTCATATCATTCCGAATGTTTAAAAAATTATAACGTAATGAAAGAGAAATCTGATCTGTCATCAGACTTATCTTAGTGTTCAGAAGTGGATAATTCCTGTGTACAGCTAAAGACCTAAGCTGTTTATTATCCGTGTTCTTTAAATGTTACTAAATAGAATATGTTGAGTTTTAAATTTTTAGAGGAAATAATTTATAATAAGGAGGAGGAGATTCTCTGAAGGATGGTGCTTTGTCTGCTAGAGCATCTGCAGATACACTGATTAACTTGCATAGTTTCGAAACTGAAGGTACAGACACATTTTGACGATTTGGGGAAGTTTTAAAGGGAACACATAGTACTTCACTTTCTTATTTAGGATTTATCGTGTTTTTGAATTCACTGGTCTATTCTATATGGAGACCTCAGTTCTTTTCAGATTAAGGTTGCGGAGAGCATTTAAGGACCTTACTTGAAATTCCTAATTCAGAAAAAGTAATAGTGACCCTGACAAATGTTTATTTTTCAACATGGATTATTTCATTAAGATGTGATATTCTATAATTTTGTTTTCTAAGGTATTTTCATGATATCAGTAGTCATTTTGAAAATAAAGGATAATGCTTGAACTTGAGCAAGGTAGGAAGTGGGAAGGCATGTCTCTCTCCTTTCAAAACAGTCTTCTACTTAATATTTGTTCTGTAAATGAAAATTCAATAAAACCTCAACACTTTGGAATTTTTCCAGGGAAAAACAGGCTAAATATAATAGAAAGTTTGAATACATTAATATTTAAAAAGATCTATAGTTTGCTTTTAAATAATTTGAATGTTTGTGTGCAAAGTGTTTCTAAATTGACATCTTCAGTCCTGTTAAAATAAATAGATAATTCCAAATTCATCATAGCTGAGATATTTGTTTAGTGGCTATGTGTTAATTTTAAAAATTAGTTTAATCTTACAAAACATTTTAACTAAGCATGCCCCCCCCCGTAAACTTTTCCATGTAATATTCTGTGATTTCCATTTAAAATATGGGGGGAAATGAATTTGAACCCATTTTATAGGACTGCCAATTAGTTCCTAAAAAATTAATGAAGGAGTATGAAGGAGTACTGTAAAAAAATAGACACTAGACAAAACTGGAGATAAAGAGAGGCTGAAACATAACTGATTTGCAGGATATTGGTTTTGATAATAGAAGGATAACGATGATCTACAGTTGATAAATGAGGCTCATTAAGTAACGCATGATAAATGCAGATATTCCTGGCTAATAGAAAAGTCAGCCTACAAATTTTGCCCGAACAAATGGAGAACGGGCAGGCTCTGACCCGCTCACGGCCCTTCAGATGACCTACCTGCGGCTATGAGCCCTGCTGGCTGCACAGGGGTTGGGGGCAGGAGGACCAAAAGGAAGAGGGGGAGGGGAGGAGCAGCGACCCAAAGCTGCTGCGCTCTCCAGGGCCCCACTGGCAGGGTTCCGGCAGGAGGCGTGGGCAGGAGTGCAGCTCCTTCAGGGGTGCACTTTCAGTTCTCAAGCTCGTCCGCGTCCCTGGTCATGGGTCAGCTTCCCTTGGCATGCGGGCCACGAGTATGTCTCACTTTACGTCGTCTGAGTTGGGTGGGAAATAGCTTTTAATTTACAGATTTTCACTTCGCAGGTAACTCGGAAGGCACACATCTGTTTTATATAACAAGGAATATATAACCAGCAGGAGCTCATAGTAGCATTTGTGGACTGGTTATTTGCTTTTATGTTTCTTTGGGACTGGAAGTAACTATTTTTAATGTTAACTGTCAGTTTAGGAGAGGAAATAAATACATGGAGAACAGGTTCTCCCTGAGCCAGGATTTTCTATTCTTCCCTCACAATGTAGGATTTTAGAGGTGTCTCTTTTTTTCCTCATCTTTTTCTTTGCCTTCTCTAAATTGTTGTAAAATAACTGAATGGTCTTGTTTTCCTTTGTTTGGGTCAAGAAATTTTAGCTGAAAATTGTTACTGTGTGAAAGAAGATTATTGACTCAACAAGCCTTCAATTTTCCGTGAATAACACTCCCACCCCCTAGCTTCAGGAACATGCCGTGCATGCATTCTATTTTAAAATACAGACTGTAATTTAAAACAGGCAGTTTGATGCCCCACTGAACTTTGTTTAAGCCTGGAATAAAAGAGGGGGGAAAAAAGCTTTAAGCCACAAAAAAGTGACTAAGCTTTCTCAACTACTTTTCTTCATAATGTATTCTATTAAAAAAAGAAAGAAAGAAAGAAAAGCTTTCAGGTACTATTGTCTCTTTCCACAGGTCCTAAATTTTACCCAATTTTAGATTGTAGTGTGTACATCTTTTCACTTTATTTCATTACCAGGATATCATTTGAATTTTTTAAGAGTTCAGAGCAGTGTCCATTTGCTGTGGAGTCCGTGTGCGTGCACTGGTGCGTGTTGTACAAATTCAGTGCATGCGAGAGGATTCTAAAACACATAATTTTTAGCATTTGCTTATTGATAGCTAATTTCCTAGTATTCTTTTGATTTAAACAGTACCTGATTATTAGACCGGAATGATATAAATATTTAACTGCAATATTACTGTCAGATCAGTATAAAAATGGTAATTTGAAAGTAGTTTATATCACTTTCCTTTTTTCCTTTTTCACAAAAATGAGAACAAACAACTTATAATGACTGGCATGGAAGCAACAATGGCTTTTTGATAAAATAGCATATTTTGATCAGGAGACAGGTTCCCAGGAGGATGCTGGGTGGCAGACGGGGAGCTCAGCTGAGGTTCTGGTCCTGAACCCTTCAAGCCACTTGTCAGGGCCTCTGTCTCCTTCTCTGAAATAGGAGTAAGTCAGATTTAGGAACCTCACAGTACTTATCTGCTCTGAAATTTTACATTAAAAGCTATCTTTGTTAGTATATAAGAAAAAGTGCCAATAAAAATGGACTCTGCTTTTGGGAAAAATTCAAATGAATGAATGAAGGAAGTGCAGGTACCTTAAAATCCTCAGAAATTACTCAAGTGTTCCTGTCCATGGCCTCCCGCCTCTTCTCAGGTGCTATTTGCTTTTGTAGCAGGGACACTTGAACTTATTTGGGAATTTTGAGTATATGATTGAGTATATGATCTTATCATTCAGGCCACAGGAGAGCCATGGGTCTTCCGGTGGCCTCTGTCTATCTCTAACATCTCAGAGATTCTAGAGCCACCCCCTTCCCCCTGCTATATGATCGCTTTGGGAGTCTTGATGTATTTGATATTTGAGTCTAGGGAAAAGGGGAAATGTTCATGGGAAAAGTCGGGAAATAAGTGCATATGCCACGTGTCTTCATGACTGCCTGCTACCATAGGAGGTAGAAAAACAAACAAACAGGAAGCTGCAGGACTCTGAAGTTTTATCTTCAGGGCTAATGCCTTTTTCTGTTGGGCCAAAGGGACAGCTTTCTGAACCAAGATGATCACGCGGCAGCTGGTTTTCATTTCTTGGTGGTGGAAGGAAGTTCCTGAGGGTCTATAGCTGAGGTCTCCATTCACTTTTGACACTTCAGGTTTACATCTGTTATACTATAAAATAACTGGATAAACACACTGTGCTTTTTTAAACAGAGATTTATTGTGAATGGAAATATTAGCAGCCCAGGGATATCAAAACCATTGCTTGTCTTAAATGAAGCCCAAGACAGTTTCCCGGATAATGTCCCCTGCATTTCTGTGTTTTGTGTGTGTTCGTTTTGCCTTTTTTTTCTTTCGAGACTTTGGAGCTCACTGGTTTTAATTTGGGTAGGGTGGTGTGTTTCAAGTCTTATTTTTACTTGTTTTCTTACACCTCTTTGTCAGAACACAAAACGGTATGTTGAGGCAGTGGCCTAAACCGTGCCTGATCCACGGGTGAGTGTTCTCTAGTAAAGCAGCCAGAATGAGTGAGCCTCGGACCTCTGGGTCGGGGGCAGCACAGCAGTGTCCCGCCCCACCCATCCAAAGCTTGTTTTCTGACGTGGGCATGGTGGTTGAGGAGCGTATCTGGAGAAAGTTTGGCTTCAGAATAATAATAGAACACCTCATTTATTGGACACTAGTTTTGAAAGTTTTGTACATAAATAAAAATTTAATTAATGAACACTTGAAACCGCTAGTAAAAGAAGAATAAATATGCCCAGAGTAGGGGTCTTGGTGAGTATCCTAGGTATACGTGCATGAACTTTAAAGACAGGGCTTTCACATCTATTTTACCTGCCCAAAGCCAGATTCCACCCCATTCTTCGGTAGTATTTTTGAAAGTCTGGGACTTTGAGGTTCCCAAGATGAATGAATTATAACATGCCTGTTACCTATGCAAAGCCTTTGTTTTCAACACGCATTTATGACCACTGGAGGTGGGGAGAAAGCTGTATGTAGAGCATCGTCTCACTGGTGAGGTCGAAGCCGGCTGTGAAATCGTGGTGGCAGTGAGAATGCAGAGGAAGAACATTGTTGGAATAAAGGGAGAGACAAAGGATAGATGCTTTGAGGGTTTTTAATCTAAGTGATCAGGATGTGTTGGTGGTGGTGGTGGTGGTGACAAACACAGGTAGTGGAGGAGAGGTGGCTTAAAAAAGAATGCTCCAAGATGTTGATTAAAGCAAGTCCTAAATAACTTCGCTTGAATTCTGTAAGGTTAAAAGGAAGCAGCTCATCTTTGCTACTGAAGTCTTATTTTTATATAGTTCCTTATATAAGAGGCAAAACATAGTCATAAATAAGAATCGATGTTGAAAGAATGATAGCGTTGGCTATAACTTTATGTTAATGTAAATTCTTGGAGATGAGTTGAAGAATATTGTAGCAGAGTGTGTATGCTCACTCAACAGATTATACTAGGGTGTTTCCTGCTCTAATGTGGCGTAAGAAAAGAGCACAGTCTGAAGAAGGAAATGACACTGTACTCATTCCATTGGGATTCATGGCTAGTCTCTCTTTTTTTTTTTTTGCTTTTATGATAGTGCAGTAAGTATATATCTGAATAGGTGCCTTTCCTTGGATAGAGACAGGTTATTGTATATTTGCTTTGTTTGGTATACTTTTGAATGATTAGACTGTTCTTACACCTGTTTATTTTGGAGGAACATTTCTTAGTTTATCTCACTATAATTTCTCCTTTGAAACTTTTTTGGGTATAGGTGTGTATCAATCTAATATACAAATTTAATGCCTTGTTTTTTTTTCTTTTTTGAGGGTATAGAGTGTGTGAAAATGGGGGAGTGGTAGTTGGGAACCTGGTTTTAACATGCTATGTTTGAAAGGTGTTATATTTTGTAGAAATGGTTTACCCCTTTGAGCATCAAGAGTTTTTGATACATTTGAATCTCAGCAGAGGAAATGGGGCCTCAGAGAAATTACCCTGAACTCTGAAGGGGCACTTTTTTTTTTTTTTAATCAAGCCTTTCCCCACCTTTTTCTTCATTTTTCAAAAGGACTGTCCTTTCACTCCCTGCACCAAGAGCGAAAAGATGAAGAACAACACTATTGGCTTAATTTGTTTGTATAAATAAATAAATCCTTTTTTAATAAACTAAAGATGGAACATATTGTAGTAGCCAAGGACAATTAATGAAGCAAGCAAAATTAATATTACCAAGTTCTTAACGTGTGTATTTTTACGTGTTTAATTTGATTTGTGTTTTTTCTTCTTCTTCTTCTTTTTTGAGCTCTAATTCCCACATGTGAAAATAGAGACTCAAAAATGGCAGGAACCTTGTCTGGAGGTTGGACTCAGTGGAGCAGCAGTCCAGCAGTCGCTCTGCAACTCGTTCCGTTCGTTAACAGCAGCGCCTTGACGTACCTGCTCCTGTAGATGGAGTATTCTTCAACAAAAACAAATCTGTTAAAATTGTCCCAGATGCTTTTGCTTTTCTTAATTGCAGCATTTATGCTTTTCTGCATACCTAGATGTTGACATCCTCAATTAAGGCACAAATTCTCATATTATGCAGAAAAATTCAACTGCATTTAACAATCATTTATTGCTTGCCTCCTATGTCTAAGATTTTATATTAGATATAGTAATAATAAAAGAAAATAAAAATTTAAATTATTTGACTAGCTTATTAATATTTGTTCTTTCCTATAACACATTCAGGAATAAGAAAAGAAATCAACGACAGAAAATACCTGTTTTCAGAAAGCCTGTAATTTAAAATACTTTAACATATTTTCTCATTTTATCTTTAGAGAACGGTCTATATATAGTTGCAGAATTCATACTTTCAGCACATGTAATTGCACAGAAGTGTTTTGCCATTTTCTGGAAGCCTTGACTATTTGAAAGTTTAAGAGCAGTGATGGCTGTATCGAAATTATGGTCATAGCCTTTTATACAGGACATTTAGGCTGCATTTAGTCAGGTATTATCAGTGCTAGTGGTTCCAGGGGAAGGAGAACACTACCTCCCTGTATTTTTGTGAAAATACTACCTGGTGTGGTAGAATAATGATTTTGCTGGCTTCATGATGATTTTATTCACTGCTTTTTTTGCTGACTTAATTGGCATTTTCTGTTTTTTATAGGAATGAAAACATCTTTGATATAATTCTGGCCTATTTGGGGATATCAGATTTTTAAAAGCATGTGTAAGTATGCAGGTTATGGTTGACAGAGGACATTCGCGTGTACTGTCAACTTAGTTTCAAGGCCCGGATACTACTTTAGCCCTTCGCATTTACGTGAGATGTGACGTTATACAACCTGTCGGGTAGTACTTGCCACGTACACAAGTGCTCAGTAAATGTCTGTTTCTTGCCCTTTCTTTGCCCCCTTTCTTTTTTGAAATTATATTTGGCTTCCAGGGCCTGTTAGGGCTGCTGGTCCACCAAACGTCCCTGAGATTCAGCATTCCTTCCCTGTGAATGAGGAGCACCAGAACGGACAGCTGACCCTCAGCTAAAACTTGATCTCCTTAACCCCTAGCCTGTTACTTCGTTGTCGAACCCCAATACTGCAGGCCTTTTTGGCCGCAGAGTATGTTGGTATGAATACCACTGAGATTCTTCTGCATTTCGTTTTGATATTTTATTCCTCAGTGTTTATTTGCAGCCTCACAGACAGGAAGATGCTAAAGCCACATTAATATGCACTGTATTTTTCTAAAAAATTCCAATATTGTGCTGTTTTTTTTTTTTTTTTGCTTCGTTGAACTACCAAAGGCGAAATTATGGGGGAGAGTGAAGATAAAGAAGTGAAATCCTCAAGATTCACTTCATGACTAGTTATAAATAATTACAGGTATATAGTTTAAACAATCGAAATATATTGATAATTCAAAAATGGGATGTTAGTCACTAGTTTTATACTGATCTGCACCGCCAACATTACCGTCATTGTTGAACAGATAGCAGAATTGGAGTTCACCTTTCCCTTGCTCTTGCCAGCTGTGGTATTGTCAGTGAGTAGTGGGATCACCTAAAAGAAAGCGAAGGCATGGGTGCAAGTATACTTAGCCCTGCGTGAAATCTGCTGTAGATAAACTCCTTAAATTTCTCAGTGAGTTTTTAGATTTCTGAGACATAATGGTTGTCTAGGAGCAACCAACTGTGACGGATAAGTAATTTTTAGTGGAAAACTAAAGGTGGTGAATCAGATGATATCACTAAGATGTGCTTTTAAGTCAAAAATACCTTATGCTGACCTTTTATTTAAAATGGTACATAGGTTGGTGTATACATATGGGGGGAGGGAGTGGAGGCAGCATGCCTAATGTTTGTATAGGAAATACACCTTTTTGAATTTTGCCTTTTTCCGTCCAGTTGATCAGATGACATTAAATGAATACGTTGTTGTGAGTCAGGTGGTATTTTTCAGGGAGTAACACCTTGAAGCTTTCCTGTCCTGGTTTTTTAGTGCTGCTCTTTCAGACAGTTTTATTTATTGATGTTTAAACTATACATACAACCCAGTAGTTGCTAGTGAAAAGGTACTTGGACAAATTATAGAAGAAATGACTGACTTTACAGTTGTAAATAGATTAATACATTTTACTTTTTCCCAACATTTTTATTGACTGTCCTATCATATCCTTTGTATATCATACTCATCATCACCAGTTTTACTTTTGAATTTATCTACAAACCTAATTTCTCATTAAAACAATAAAAATATGTAAAGTATAATATAATTAATTCATTGTTAGCCTCCCTCATGAATTTTTTTTAACACTGTGGCATTTTAATATAAAGTATGACCCACATACTCTATACTTGGATCAAAATTTACAAATCAATTTCTTTTTTAAAGTATTTAAAAACAGCTTGAAGTATTCTTCTTTCAATATGGGTCCCTGAAAATTATAAATAAATGGCTTATTTTTAAATACACCAGTGACCACTTTTAACTGAAAGAGTCCTGGTGTGACAGAACGTTTTCATATCCTATGATGTTTTTATATAGAATTTATAACTCTTGTGCTTCTAAAAAGGATTTGAGCTGACCTACAGTAAAACATTTGTATAAACAAAGACTGCTCCAAGTGGATTACAAATTGTAAAAAAATGTTTGAAAAACACAGAAGCAAACAAACCATGATAATGCAGTTACCGTGAATAACTGTTAAATTTAAGGCTACATTCCTGACTACCAAAGTAAAGGAGTATTGAGGTTACACAATTATTAATATAAAGCAAAACACTTTATTTCTTAAAGAGGGGATATCATTTTTCTTTTATTATTTTGTAAAAGGAAATATTTTATAAGAGAACACATAAAATACTCCCACGAAAATAATGAATAATGACCCCAAAATATAGGTTTTTAAATATAGTGTTAAAAAGTTATTTCACGTTATTTGGGAAGGTTATCCATGATCTAGCTTTGGTATCTTATAACATCAATGAATGAATGATTGGCTTTTTTAAATAACTTGCCTAAGTGCTTAACTGTCAGAATGCTAATTCTAGCAATTCTGTCTAAAGA
This sequence comes from Indri indri, assembly GCA_004363605.1. Classification (NCBI taxonomy): domain Eukaryota; kingdom Metazoa; phylum Chordata; class Mammalia; order Primates; family Indriidae; genus Indri; species Indri indri. The sequence continues at coordinate 58,441 of RJWJ010005943.1, forward strand.
AGGAGCTTATTGAGCCCATTTTTATTTCACAGTAATTTTTAAAAATACTTCATAAGTATCAAATATATAGCAGGGTGAGAACCCATTTTGTAAGGAAATAGTTGAATTGCAAAGACAGTGTTTTCACAAACTTTTTTTCTGTTTTGAGGGTTAGGTGTGTGACATTTTGTAATTTAGCGTTTTTCTGTTGCATGTTTTTATGGAAGAAGATTAATAATCCTTGGGTTATATTATTAGGGCTCAAGATTAATTGATGGCACTGGCGACGGTCTAAATTTCACAGAGCAAACATTCCACTAAATAGTTGTTACAACTATTCCAGGTTATATCTGTGGCTAAATTTATGTGCTCTATTTTTCTTGAACTTCTTAACTTGAATACATTATAAAATTGGAGCTGCGTTCCTTAGGAGAAACTTGTAAATCTGTAATCCACCCAGCTCCTTCAGTGTCAGTGGGGAGGGACCCTAAAGCTGGTTTAATCTCCCCACCTCTCACCCCCAGGACAAATCATGAGAGGAAGCTCAGACTGGGGTATATTTTGGTTGCTGAGAGTAGGTGTGGGTGGGTAGGGATCCAGTAGGGGGAAAAGATCTTGACACGAGCCTAGATTTGAATCCACATCTCTCTCTTCCTGTGTTAGCCTTCTGGCCATTCATCAGCCTTGGGGAGTCAGGGAGCAGGGTCCGGGTAGCTCTGCTGTGTTCCTATTACTGTGAGGGAACTAGACTTTTTAGAACACAAAACCATACAAGAGAATTCAACAGAAAGAGAATTTAGTACTTATTTATTCTTATAAAACAATAACATTATAGTAAAACTACCTCTGTGTATTTGTTGGCCAGTCTAATCATTTATAACTTAGAGTAAGAAGAAATACTAGCAGTTTGGTAATTCTTCCTTGTAGAGGCTCTTCAAAAAGACTTCAACTTCATTCTTTTTGTATTTCATGACCTCTGGGAAAATTACTTGCTCAGGATTTTGTGGCACGAACCACAGGGCTAGTGCTTTTAAAATCTTCTCAACTGCGTAGTTGTGAAACAGCCCTGTCTGTGTCGGCTTTATTTACTTGTGGCATATTTTTTTTTTAAAGACAACAAAAACTTGTAAGTTGGCAAATTGTTTTTCGGTGTTTTCCCTTCACAGAGTTTAAAAAATATCTTGAATATGTTGGGATTAGATTGGGTGGTTGGAAAGAAAGGCTCCAAGAGCTGGGATGGCCGCTTTCCTGTAGCTTAAGCGCACAAATCAGTTTCGCTGCCTTAGCCGGCTACTGGTACTTAAAACGGTTTTTGACAAATGCCGGAGTTTCGCAAATACGGAAGTAGCAGTTATAGAGGTGGTTTCAAGCCCCTTGGAACATTCATGCAGATCTCCAGTCACTCTTAGTTTGAATGGGAAAGGAGATGGTAGAAACTATTTTTATTTCCTCCTGAGAGCGAGAGAAAAGGGAGGTAGAACTCTGTACTATGTAATTTTACAAAAGAAAAAAAAAATCAGACTCCGTTGAGATTCTTTCTTGTTTACTTTTTGTTTTACTTTTGCTGTCGCCTAGTGTGTTTGACTAATGTAAGTCTTCCCCCAGGAATACGAGAATATGTGGTACATTCTGCCTCCTAACCTTCCTGGATATTTTTATAATTTATCATCAGCTGACACCGCCTGGGTAGAATATTCTTACCACTCCCTCTGGCTGCTGGAAGTCTGAAATTACATCTTTGTCTTTGAAGTCAGGCATACTGTTAGCGTTGCTATGGTGACAGGGTGGGTAATGGCCTCCGCAGACAGGAGATTGGTATTTAGCGTTTAAACGCTGCTGTACACAAGGCCTTGATTTTTAGAGTGGTTACTGAACTATCCCCTTTTAGTAAATGTTTAAAAATTACATTTTTACATGGTCTTACTAGATTAATAGTCATGGTTTATTTCATTTTAACTGCAAGGATAAAAGCATTATTCCATTAAATGGGTAGCTTTTTTTCTCTTTTGGTTTATGCATTATTAACACAGGCTTTCCTGTTTTGCTTGTAACATTTTATAGGCTTTTTCAAACATGCAGTCAGATTTGCTCTGTTGCGCCTTTATTTTTTGGACTTAACCCATTATCTGCTTGATCTTGCACAATTTCAAAAGAGAGAAAGTTACAAGGAACTAAGCTTTAAAAATATTTAAAATGAAGTGGGTTTTTTTTGTTACTATATAAAAGGTAATGTTGATTGATTAGTCCTTCCCCATGAATTGCAGCAGTAACTTTATATTAAAATGTTTCTTTTGTTTCAAGTTCTTATTTAGCCCCTTTCCTGAACTATAACCTCATGTGAGATATTGAAGGAAAGACAGTTTATGGTTGTGGAGAACTGTGGAACATTTAGAAAAGGTTTTAGTTGATGTAACTTTAGAAGCAATATTCTCTCACTTATTAAATCTGTATGGGCTAAGACCATTTACTTTATGTAGGATTTTTTTCTTGATTTGTGATTATTTTGTCATTAGAATAATGGTGAATCTAAACAGTTTATGTATTATATATAGGTTCCTATCTTCCTGATACATAAATTGCTTCTAAAACATCATTTTGAATGCTTTGTAATATGGAATTTACTACTTCATAAAATATTTTACTTAAGGTAACTTAAATTGTTTAGAAAATTCTTCTTTATATTAACTTGAAAATTTTGGGGGAGGTCGTCTGGGTTCTACTTCTACCACACAAGATAAATCTAAATCCCTCTTCTATATGATGGCTGTTCATATATTTGAATATAGTTTTCACTTACTTGGGTTTTTACTAGGCTAACTAATTCCTTTAATTATTTCCCCGTTATGTGGTTTCAAGTCCCACTATCACACTGTTCTTACTTCTTTAATGAACTTCATTTTTGTACAAGCACTCTGATTATGATACAACCAAACTGAATACTCCAAAGTTATGGGTGGTGTAGAGCCAGCCTGCTACCCCGTTGTTCTGGACCACTGTGATGCTCTTTATTAAAGTCATCTGAGTCTGCCAGGTTATATACAGCCACGGCCCACTCTTGCCATGCTTATGGGAACTGCTTTTAAGGCATCCATCTCATCCATCCTGTTCCTGAACTTCAGTACAGTTTTCACATTTACCCTTAAGTGAATGTTGTCTGACTTGTTTGGGCCGTTGTTCAGGCTTGCTAACATGTATTTGGATTCTGAATCTGGCATCCATTGTATTTAGCATATTCTTAGCATGTGTCGTTTGTAAATTTATATCTTATATTGCTCTTTATATAAAAAGTTAAATAGGCTACATCTATAACTTTCTGACATTCTGCTTATTGCCATGCATTCAGGTATAATAAATGCAGAGCTGCTATGTGTTCTAGGCCATACACTACATATTAACCAACAACACTGTCCTAAGAGATGTCAGAGGCTGAGCGGGAATCCGGAACAGTTAGGACTGCAGTCCTGTTCTTCATATGTGTTAGTGCAATTATTCAAAATCATTGTGGATTATACATGACTTTTGCAATCAAAAGAACATGAAGAAAAGGCTGTATAATAATTGAAAGTGATACATAATTTGCCATTAAGATGATTTTGTCTCTATCAAGTTTTCTATGTGAGAGAAGAAAGTCTGCCTTTTAAGCTGGTTCATACTGGGCATCCAGTGATGTGCCTGAGCTCCTCCCCTGTATCCAGCAGGAATAGCCAAGATAATCATCAAGACACAGGAGCAGAACCTGTGCCCATCCCAGAAGGGCCCTAGAAACGGAACCTGCAAGTCACTGGGCCAAGGTAGAAGATACTGCCCCCCACCCCTCTGTCTTGGGGTCTTGGATTGAAACACTCCCATTTGAGAGGCCTACGAGTTCAGGGAAGAGGACTGTTGGTCCCAGAAGCCCACAGTCCGTCCTGTTAGGATGGCTGGTGGAGCAGCATTTCCTCTGCTTTTTCCCTGTGTCCCGATGTTCATCTGTGCATCTGACAAGTGCCCCACTCTATACTCTTCATCACCAGTGGCCCTGATAGTCGCCCAGGATCAAGGGGTACTGGATATTAGGTGAGATAAAACTGGCCTAGTCTTCCTACAGATCTAAACCTTGGGGAGGATGTACACTGGGGTCTTATAGTACTTCGCCAGCCATTGCCTCTGGCGGGGGGCAGGGAGGCAAGTGGCCACTCAGAAAAGACATTCTATTTTTAATGGGTCCCAGGTCCTTTCATGTATTCATGGAGGCTTGGCGTACAGTTTCTGCTTGGACTTGTATTAAGCCATCTACCCACTTCTCACCCTTGCCCCTTCTCTGAGAAGCCAGGGCTTGAATGAGTTCTGGTGACAGGCACCTGGGAGATAGAGCACTTACAAATCAGAATGTGATGCTAAGTTTTATAGATTGGAAACAAAATTGCTTCAGACCAGTGTGGGTTCATGGAGTAGTACGTAGCAAACAGTCCTCTAGCGATGGTCCCCAGGGACGGTGATTCTTTCCGTGGTCAGTCAGTGGGCCGCTGGTGACCCCTGAAGCTTCTCTAATTGGCCAGCAGTTTTGGCTTGAGTTTGGGGTGAGGGATAGGCAGGTTCTCACTCTGCTGAAGTCTTAATGAGATTTCCATTATGTGTGTTTTGCATCTCCCCCAAAAGGAAAAAATACATGAATGAATTTTGATTAATGAATATTGCCCTGTTTATAGCATTCTTAGTAGAAAGTATGTTACAGGGACTTTTGGACTTCTTAGATCAGCACTGCCCTGTAGAACTTTCTACAATAATGAAACATTCCCTATCTTTGCTGGTCAATATGTTAGCTAGCCCCCTGCCATGTGTTTTATAGTACTTGAAAAATGGCTAGTGGAAAGAATTGAATTTTAAATTTAAATTAAATTTAAATAGCCACATGTGGCTAGTGGCTACCATATTAGTGCAGTTCCACATTGTGGATCCTATATAGTCAAGATCTTTTTTTTTTTTTTTTTTTTTTTTGAGACAGAGTCTCGCTGTGTTGACTGGGCTGGAGTGAGTGCCGTGGCGTCAGCCTAGCTCACAGCAACCTCGAACTCCTGGGCTCAAGCAATCCTACTGCCTCAGCCTCCCGAGTAGCTGGGACTACAGGCATGCGCCACCATGCCCGGCTAATTTTTATGTATGTATGTATTTTTAGTTGTCCAGCTAATTTCTTTCTATTTTTTTAGTAGAGACAGGGTCTTGCTCTTGCTCAGGCTGGTCTCTAACTCCTGAGCTCAAATGATCCGCCTGCCTCGGCCTCCCAGAGTGCTAGGATTACAGGCGTGAGCCACCGCACCCGGCCTGTAGTCAAGATCTTATTACAAACTGGATTTTGGTGAAAATAACAATGTGTTTACATTAAGGCTTTCGAGTTCTTGGCATATAAGTAATTGATTTGCAATGCATTCTGAACTAGCATTTAAGCTTAGCTCACTTACACAAGGGTACAGGAGATTGAAGGAACAAATGTGTAATATTTTAGATGTAGAGTTTATCTGTTGCAGGGTTTGCCATGTAGGCCGGAAACCAAGATAGTAAGAGTAAGAATAATTGCACACTCAGTGAACGAGTGCTGTGTACTTGAGTACTGTTTTACAAGTTGGAAAGCCACAGTGCTTACGTGTCTTTCTCCTTTCCTATTTATCTGAGTTTCAGTTATCTGTATTTATTTGAGACAGTTATTACAGAGGTGAATACCTTAAGGATCTCTTCTGGGTGTCCCCACCTCCCTCCCACATGCACACCGGTACCAGGGTCAGGCAGTGGTGAGACCTGGAGGGAGCAGATGACCCCGGTGGAGTCTCAGGGTTCTGGCCACCTGCCCTCTGTGCAGTTAAGAAGCTGGGCTGTGGAGTGTGGAGCGTCAGTGCTCTTAACACCTGACTCCTGGCATCTTTCTCATCACTTAGGTGCCGCCTCAGAAATAGGTTAGGGTTGATTTGGAGCCTGTGATTTTGTAAATAATATCCTTCGAATATGCACTGATAGTCTCTATTGATATTTAAGATATGTTTCTTTCCGTTTAATTGCAAAGGGCATGAAGAGGTCTTTTCTCCCATGAGCCTCAGATAATTTCCTATTTAGAGTGTGGGAATAGGTGGTAATTTCAGGCCAGCAAAAGGATTTTTGTGACTCTGAATTTTGGGGGATGATACCCTCATTTGCCAGACGAGAAGGGATTCTGCTGGTGGAGAAGATGATGCCAGCGAGACCCAGGCCTTGAATCCGTCTTGCCGCCCCTCCCAAGTCCCCCGAACAGCTGGAGTTCTGTATTCTGTGGGGGAATTTGCATGTGGTGCTGCCTTCCGCCTTACATTACACGTGAGATCAGCCACTTCATTCACTTTTTTAGGGCTCTGCATGTTTAGAATTTTCATAAGAACTATATTTTACATTCAAAATAATGTAGTTGGGTAGTTTAAACGATGTGTTCCATGATTTCTGATTCAGTTGTCACCCACCTTCAAAACTCAAGTGTGGCTTGTCGTCTACATGCATCTCGCCGCACGCTGTAGTTTACCGCTCGCAGTGCGGTCGCCGTGCTCTGGCTCTGTTTCCTGGTATCGAAAGGTTAAAGACTGACTTGTTTTTCTCATAGTCACTATCCCACACCTGGGAACATCTTTTTCATTTTTAAAATGTTTAACTCTTCCCCCTCCCCCTCTTTAGAGAAAAGGAAAAACGCTAGGAATGAGTAATACTAATTTCTGAGTATTTGTTTGATTCTGTGGCGTACTGTACACTTCAGCCTCCAAAGTAGATGGATGGGTTATTATTGCTAGTTGTTCTTACTCATTCAGTCTATAAACCTAATTCATTTTATTTATGATGGGAGAAGGGGAATTTATGAATTCATTTTGCTAAGCAATTCTTGAGCCTTTGTAGTGTGCTATTATGATGGATACAGTCCTACTTTGAAGAAATACAGAGTCCCTGAGACTGCAAAGCACTTTTCAGCAAATAT
>RJWJ010005944.1:0-65248 GCA_004363605.1 Indri indri
TGTGTGTGTGTGTGTATCAGCCTCCCTCCCTCTTTTTGAGGCCACAGGTATTTAATTAATGAACAGTTTATTTTCAGGCTGAAGAAAGTTTTAAAATTATCTATTTTTAAAATTAAACATAAAGGGTAATAAGCACAACATACCATAAAGGGCGGTAAGCATACTATTTAGATATTTCTATAATGTTATGTATGTTTAAAGAAAAATGCTGTTTAAGTAGAGAAGGAGGCAATATTAATCTTTGCTGTTAGAAGTAATGATACTGGTTACCCTTGGGAGGATAATGACTGGGTGGGGTATTGGGGCGTACTGGAAAGGTTGTTTCTTGACTCTGGATTCTGGTTACAGGGCATATTCGGTTTGTGAAGATTTACTGAGCTGTGTACTTATGATATATACTCATTTTTCTATATTTATATTATACTTCAATAAAATGTTTTTTGAAAAGTAGAACAATAATTAAAATGGTATTAGAGCATTTTAACACTGTATAAGCTACAGCATCTGCTATTTCTGAATTTTTATGTATTAGTAAAATACTTCCATACTCATAAATACATATAAAATATAGAAGTGGCTCTTCTAATTTCAATGCTGTAGAAGGCCAATTATTTCCTATTTAACCTGATTTATTTAAAATACATGTTCTTTTGAAGATTTGAAATAATCTTGCATATGACTTAGCCTCCATTAAGAGTCAAGTATGGCTAAATGAACTCTTTCTTTAAGCCATCTCTATCAGGTGAACCAAAAGAAACAAAAAGCAGGAATATATTCTTCATCAATTGTAGGTTTTATTTTGGAGAAGACAAAATTTCTCTTACCTTTAAGGAAAAAAAATTAAATATCCCACAAGAGTTTGTGTGTATGTATGTGTATTAATGTGACCAAAAGTCTAATGAACTCAAATTTCTGAAGGCTTTTATACATTATTCAAGATCTTTAAAACACTTATTTTTGAAAAATGATATGACATGTATACTAAGAAATTCAAGTAGTCTGGGTCTCATTTAAAGCCTAATTTAATAATATCAAGTAAAATAAATAACATTAAATAAATTAAATAAATAGTATTAAATCAATAAGCATTTAAATTAGTTCTGTGAAACCTAATAAAAGGCACAAAACTGCCATTCTAAAAGAAGGTGAAAGTTCAGGACATGGAACATGAAAAATGAAAAAAATATAGAGATGGAAAAAAGACAATGAAGGAGCCAAAAAACTGGAATCTATGGTTGATGAAGGACTGTGTAGTAGCCGAGTCTGTAAGAGACATCCCTCCATAACAGATTTATTCTTGTAGCTACACTTAGATGCTCAGGCAGAAGCAGCTACTTCATTTTACGGTTAGCTTATGACCAAAAACTCAACAACTTGGCCCATGTCCAAATGCTTGTAAATCATGATAGATGCCAAATTTTCTCATATATGCCATGCCTGATTTTCACCTCTGTTCATATAATACCACTCTCTGCATTTCCAAGTTTTCCTGTCCAAATCCTTTCCTTTTCTACCTGCCTGAAATCTTCATTCTCTCTGAAATCTTCCCTGATCACACCTCAGCTCTTAATTTTCTCTTTCCTTCTCTAAATTCCTGGGACGCTAAGAATTTAACTTTTATGTAAGAAATGTTTTATGAGTTAAACGCTCTCATTTTTTTTTTCCTGATGGGAAAAGTAAAGAAAGGACAGTTATATCTACTATATTTTCTCATTGATTCTTTACAACAGTGAAGAAATTGAGATTCAGAGAGACTAAATAATTTGCCTGTCTACACACAGATATTAAGAAGCAGGATTGGGTTCTGAACTTGAGCCTTCTTGACTCCAAAGCATTAAAGCCTTCACCTTCAGGCAGATGCTGATTTTGGAGGACAGAGAGAATTTGATTTCATCATGGCGCTTCTCCTGGAAAACGGGTTACATTTTTAACTTCACTACTCCTAGCACACTGCCTGTGACAGACGCAGATATAAAATATTAGAGGGAAGATGAGGAATTTGCACATGTTCTTATACCCAGTCAGTGTTAGGGCTGGGACTAGAAACTGTCTCCTGGTTCCTTTGCACCACACCCCACTGAAAATTCACAGCATAGAGTGTTGAAGGATGAAAGATTATATCTAAGAAGGCAGCATACTCTATTGGAAAGGGTACCAAATTTAGGGTCAGACAGACCTTGGCTTAAATCACATTTCTACCATTTACTTGTATCCTTAGGCAACATAAGCAAATATTCCAGGCATATTTCTTTTTCAGTACAATACAAATGATACAGATCTTGAAGGTAGATAATTGTGAAGACTAATGGACCCAATGTATGGTAAATTACTAAAAAAAATACTCAGAGCTAGTCTTTCTGTCCTGCCTCTCAACTTATATGCAATATTGAAATATTAAACTTTGATATTCTTGTGACACCTCATCATTTACAGGGGTTCATCATAAAGCAAAGTCCACAAATCAGACGCACGTCCTCTACAGTGGATCTACTCCGCATGGGTGTCCATGACCTCTCCAGGCATCTTAATGAGGGAACAGTGCTTCTTGCTATTCACTAACCAAGAGTATTAAGGAGATGGCATCTTGAAAACAATTTCAAGAATTCATTATCATATCAAATAATACAGGTTTCATTATAAGAGGGCAACCAGTTATGAAGGAGATGGTTTCCTTTTTGTTTCTGTCTGATTTTTTTCCTGTCTGTGTTCTAAGATGTCAGATGAACAGTCTGCTTTATTTATAAATGATACTGTAGCTGAGAACGAAAGGATGCAATTACAAAAAGAAAGAAAAAGCCTCAGAAGGATGAAGTAGGAGATAAAGTTTACTAACTAGATGGATGAATTAATACCCTGAGTCACCAAGGCAATAAAATAAATAAAATCCATGTTCAGTGACTGGTTGTATATTTGTCACAAAGAAAGAAACAGAAAGTTCACACTGACATCCATTTTCTCATAGTTCACTAAATTTAGAATGAATCCTGAAATGGAGTTTTCCACTAAAAATGGTTAATGTAGAGCTATACTATCCAATACACTAGCTACTAGCCACACATAGCTATTGAAACACGGATAGTCTGAATTGAGGTATGCTGTAAATGTAAAATATAAACCAGATTTTAAAGACTTGGCATAAAAAAGTAAAGCATTTCATTAGCATTATTTTTAATTGATTATATGCTGAAATTATAATATTTTGATAATATTGTATTAAATAAAATCTATTATTTTAATATAATATAATATTTTGATAAATTATATTATTAAAATGAATTTCATCAGTTCCTTTTCACTTTTTTCAATGTGGCTAATAGAAAATTTTAAATTACATATGTAGCTTGCATTTGTGGCTTACATTAAATTTCTGTTAGAGAGTGCTAGCCTACAATAACAATCAAAGATATTTCAGGCAAGTGATAATACATAGCAATTACTTTCTTCAACTCAAACAAGAAGGATTGAACTTCACTACAACTTCCATTTGCAAACTGTTTTTTGAATCACAGATATTAGAGAGTAGGTATTTAGCATGTTATAGTGCTACCTGAAACATTTTTGTCCTTTAAAATTATGATCTACAGAGATAAAATTTAAAGAACTCAATTCTAAATATACATATTTTCTAAATATAGATTCTAACACATAAATATGAATCTAAGTATACTCAGCAACACTGATAAGGTGTTACTACAGAATACCAGTGTTCAATATAGATATAATATTTTGCAGGTCAGAAAGTCAAAAACAAAAACCTTAGAAACCTGAGATTTGCCATCTCTTCCCTAAACTACTCTAATATCTATTATTGGTTTCTTCACTTGTCTCTTAGTGCAATCTATCCTCCAAATTGCTGCTAGAGTTCTGTCTTTGGAAGATAAATTTGACTTGTCACTTTCCTCCACAAACACCTCCATAACTCCTAACATTTACAGCACGAAGTCTAAACTCTTTAGAGGTAAAGCCTGCCAACATCTCACTTCAAACTACCTTTTCCACTCCCCCTCATCTCAGATAATTCTCCACTATATACTCTAAATACTGCAGGTGAATGCCTTGCCCTTCCCAATCAGGGCAAGCTTGCTCACAGCTCTGCTACCCTGTCTCCCTCCATGTTTGCTGGTGATCTCTCAGTGCCTTCAGTGACACCTCCAGGTGACTTGAGATAAACTTTTCTATACTTTCCAGGTATCTGGTAGGTGGATACCATCAATATATCCCACTCGTTCTATTATATTGCACAGGTCTGCCATCTACTCAAGATCAGTTTGAGAGTAAAATGAAGACAAGAACATTGAAGCTTTATGTGCCCAGTATCTAGTAAAGGGATAGACACATACTAGGTCTTCAACAAATACTTGTTGATTGAAAAATTATGCTTTTCCCTCATTTTAGGCACCAGTCACGCAAGACTCTCAGGTTTCTGAGACATCTAGCATTTTCCTTCTACTATGCCCTACATCCTTACTGTTCCACAGCTTGGAATGCTTTCTTTTTTTAAAAAAAAAAGTTTATTTTTTGTTTTTACTTTTATCAGAATTATACACACACACATATGTGTATGTATGTATATACAGATACACACACACACACACACACACACACACATATATATATATATATATATTTTTTTTTTAAAGTCAACTACTACAACCAACATTCTCATTCCCAAACCCAATCCCCCCAGGTCAACCACCTTCAACTCTTAGTTGCTTCTTGCAATTTCCCCCCACATTCTCATGTCTCTAAATAACAAATGTACACATACACATACACACACACACACACACAACTCAGACCTTGCTCTCAAAGAGGATATAAGCAAAAGGAGGCAAGTCTTCATGCTCCCTAAAGTCTAGAGGACTTTACACATAATGGATGCTCATTAAACACTTGTTGGTTGATTAAATAAATGGATAAGTCAATATGCATTCTCTTTGGTGCTTAAGCATAAACTATTCAATAGTCTGAAGTGCAGACAGATTCACATTATCATAGTCAAGGCAAAGAAACAAATAGGCATATCAATTAAGAATAAGCAGAAAGGAGATAATGAAAAGCAGAAACCAGGAAATTCCCACAAACCAAAAAGTCAGGAGAGCCTGAGAATAGAGGTTATGTGAATGGGTTTTAGTTCTAGCTGTATAACCTTGGACAAGTTACTGAACTTTCCTGGGTCTCAGTTTTCTTATCTGTAACATGTGGATAATGCTTCCTCCTCCCTTCCAGATTTTCTCTAAGTATCTGGTGTGCTCTATAAATGAAAAGTTGCTTTGTTATTATTGTGTGTATGCATATGTGAATAATAATAACAATAATAACGTTACCCTGGCAACTCTGAGGATGAGCTGACTTCTGGTCTAACCAGAAGCTTCTTACACACTTACTGCTGAGACTTCACCAGGATAGTGTGGAAACAGAAAGAAGTGCCCACACTTGGTAATGAGAAGTATGCAGGGAGAAGATAAGGACAGGTTCCTTCCAGCAGCACTAAAAAGACAGAATTCTATTTACATCTGTATGTTAACCACCTTTTCTGTGTTTTGGTTGTTTGTGCATAAGAGACTCTACCAAGGAAAGTCAAGTCTTTTCTTTAGATGGCACACTCAGAAGCAATAATAACATTTTATACATGACAATGGATATCTGATTACTGCTAAAATTTTATATATATACTTGATGGAAAAATAAATTTCAAAACATCCTATGCTAATGTAATCCATACACTGAATAAAAACTCTGTATTCAACTTTCTATTAAGATAGATATGCCAGAATCTCAAGACAATAAAATTTCACTAGAAAGTATCATATACCAGACCCTTAAATTGCTTTCAGCATCCACAATGACTCAGTGCATTAATGTTAAGTGATTGGTTAAAAGCATTTAAATCAACCTTCTGTTCTTAAAATTTTCCATGAATGAAAACAACATCCATTTAAAAAGATCTTGCAAAAATGATTTTGTTGAAAAAAAGAGGAGAAACATACCACGATAAATTATTTCAATGCATTTGGCTAGTGAAATAGAATACAGCATAAACCCTTGAATCATAAGTGATCATAGGTGATGGGTAATCATTTAACCACACCTGTGTTCACTTTAATTTACCATGGACGCATGAAATTATGAAATAGCTGTGCACATATTCATTAAAGTGACATGAAAATATAAAACCTCAAAGTAACTAATAATATTAGAATGTTGACCTCAAAGCAATAAATAACCTAAGGGTAGAAGGAAGAAAAAAATTTCTTCACAAGTGGCAGTAGACTTTGCTAATTTTTCAGTATTTTTCAATATATAACAATGATAACTATTTACTACTTTTGATCCAATTTAGGGAAAATAAAACATCAAAACAGAGAAATAAGGATGGTATGTGTAGATGTTTTATGTTTTTAATGAAAGCATAAGAAGACAAAACCAAGTCTCCGAAATGGAATTAATTCTGAATTAAATGACTTTATCATTACAAAATTTTAAAGGTAATTCTTATTATAATAACAAAAGTAGAATTTGAATAGTCTGGATTTGAATATTTGAGTAAATTAATATATTTCTTTCAAGCTAATTGTTTGGCTGAAAGTTCTGAAAAGAAATTAGTTTCTTAAGATTAGTTTCCTGTGTCCTAGAATTAAAAAAAAAAAATTGCTTGGCTAATACTTTCCACATCCTATTGGTTTTCTTTCTCTCACGTTATTAAAGGCCCCTGATGATTCTGATAACTAAAAAACAAAAACAGAAGGAATGCACAAATATGATTTCTACCTTGCAAGTGAATATTTTCAGATGACACAAATTTCAACTTACAAATTTCCCTTACAGGCAAAAACAAAACAAAACAAAACAAAACAAAAAAACACTTCTCTTTCAAAAATTGTTCTGCTCCAGACTTACCATAAAAATTTTTCTATAATACAACATAGGTAGAAATGCTGTATAAAATATAATAAGCATTCTTTATAATACATAGCTGAGTTTATAAGAAAGTAAACGAAAATTTAGGATGCAATCCAGTAATTCTTGTCCTAAGTATCTACTCAAGATAAATGACATTTAAGTCCATATAAAGACTTGCATGAGGATGTTCATAGCAGCATTATTCCTAATAGCGAAAAAGTAGAAATAACCCAAACGTCTATCAACTGGTGAGCGGATAAACAAAATGCATATCTATACAATGCAATACTATTCAGCAATAAAAAGGGATGAAATACTAGCACATGTCACAACACAGATAAATCTCAAAACCATTACGCTAAGAGAAAGAAGGCAGATGTAGAAGATCACATCTTACATGATTCCATTTATATGAAATGTTCAGAAAAGACAAATCTACATAGACAGGAAGTGTTTCTTGGTAGCCTGGGGTTGAATGTGGGAACAGGAATTAACTGTAAACAGACCAGAGGATGTTACCGGAGTGAGAGAAATGTTCTAAAACTGAATTGTGGTGCTGGTTGCACAACTCTGTAAATTCACTAAAAATAACTGAATTGTACACTTAAAATGTGTGAGCTTTATGATATACAAATAAAGTTGTTTAAAAAAAGAAAGTAAATGAAAAAAATTAAGGACCCCCAAATTATGTACGAATGCTACAGCTACTTTGAGGATACTTGCTAATTTTTGTAGCCTGTGTGTAATGGCCATGCAGGATGGAAGGGAAAAAAAATGTCTCCTTTGAGAATTAAAGTCATAGGGCCAACCTGAACATAAATTTGGTGTGTGAATTACCCTTCTTTTCTGCTCTTAGAAACGCTGACCCAAGAAACAAACTGAGAGTATGTCTAAACTGGTAGTGTCCCAGAGTTCCTGGTGGAGCAAACACAGATCTTTTAAGGCATATCCATTAACCCAGGTCCCATTGGGTTCCCATAGACAAAGCCCAAATAGAAGCTCACGATTAAAAATAAAACAAAATAAAAACATGACTCACTATGAATGAGAGGCTGCAAAAAGAACAAATGAAAGAACAAAACCCCAAAGGACTTCAGATTTTAGAGTATCAGACATAAATGCAATAAAAGTATGTTTAAACTATAAAATAAAAAGGGAATTAAAAATATGAGCAAATAACAAGGTACTATAAAAAAGACAAAGCTGATTCATGAATAAGAATCAGAATTTCTAGAAATTACAAAGATGGTCACTGAAACTAAAAATGCAACAGATAAGTTATAGATCAAATTGGATAGGGCTGAAGAAAAAATTAGTAAATTAGAAGGTAGATCTGAAGATAGCATCCATTATAGCACAGGGATGGATAATATAAAGGAGAGATTAATAGATAAGAAATATAGCAGGAGAGAGTCTAACACATGTCTAAATGTTCAGAATAATAGAGGTAATCTGAGAATATAATGACTGAAATTTTCCTTAAACTGATTAAAGAACTGAGTCCTCAGGTTTAGGAAGCTCTATAAATTCTAAGCATGATAAATAAAAAGAAATACATATGAAGAGACATCACAGAAAAACTGCAGAACACTATAAATAAAAAGAAGATATTACCAGCAGTGAAAGAAAAAAGAAAATTACTAACAAAGGAATAATGACTGGCAGTCTCTCAACACAATGCAAGTCAGAAAACAGTGGAGTATCTTCAAAATACTAAAAAAAAAAAAAAAAAAAAAGTCATTTTAATTCCTAATATTACGTGCCCAGTTAAATATTATTCAAGAACATGGTAAAACTAATATATGATCTGATGTTTTAAAAAATATTTGCACATGAAAGCCTCATATATTTCACTTAATGAACACAATTTTCCCCATTTTTGAATAAACTAAAAACTAATAATGTTATCCTACTCCTACTTATTCTAAACAATTAGGTAAGAAATTATATATTATTTCTAAAAAACTTTTGCAAGAAGTTAATAGAGAATATTTCTAAGATCATTACATTACAGAAATAAAATAATATTCTATTATCGCATATGATTTACTTGCACAATAAACATATTTTCTACTCCCTTTGCAGTTCTACTGAGTCAAGGTAAGCCTAGTTGATCTCACAAAGGAGGGGGCCTGCGAGTAGGGTGGAGGGAGGAAGGAGGTACCACAGTTAAGCTGTGGGAGGAAAAGCCCCTCAGTGGAGAAAGAGGACAAGTTGGTTTTGGTTCTGGAGCTGGGGGAAACTGGGCCTCAGTTTCCTCCTGTATGAAAACTGGGGCTTTAGAGGAATCAACATTTTCTCACACCTCCTATAGCTCTAAAGCTTGAAAATCTTTTAGCCCAATCTAGTGGGAAATACTTCCAGATAGAATTTGTAGTGCATTATATAACACAATCTTGTAATACTTTCCCACTAATATTTGTATTAGCTGGGAAGTTTCCACCCTGATACTTCATCCCCCAGCCCCAAGGGATTAAATTACAGAAATACTTGCTTTAAAAGATGTTTGCAAAGCTGACAACTTCTTTTCCAAGAAAACTCTATGCTGGTTAGGGGCTACTAGGTGCCAGTCTGCCAGTGTTCCCAACAGTGGCAAAGCAAATTGCTGGAGTGGCAAATTTTCGATGGCTTTTTTTTTTCTGTTTCATTTTGGACTGATAAGGCAAAATCAATATGCTCAGTGATTTTGCTGGCTGGTATTAGCTGGGTTTTTCTCCTTCATGCAAAAAAAAAAAAAAAAATCTAAAGGTGTTTGTTCCCTTGGCAACATCTGGACAGTATGTAAGGTATCAGAGTCCCAGAAGAGGCCAGGACCAGCTGGTCTAGCTTGGCCCAGAGGTTTGGGCAGAAGCGTTCAGAGACAGCCGTGCCAAACTGTCATATGCCTACCTCCTCTGTTTCAACTTTAGGAGTGTAATACCTCAATGTCTATTTCTTTAAAAAAGACGTACTGGGCAGGGGAGACAAGAAATATGGTATGGAAGATGATTAAATGTCTCCCCTCGAATAAATATAGAATCATTTGAAAATTTAAGATCAAATCTAAAGCTGATTTAGAAATTCCTACAGTGGAATAGTGCATAGCACTATTTTTTAGAGACCATGTCTCTAAAGAAAACATTAGAAATTTCATTTTAGCTGCACTGTGACAAATACTCTGTAAGGTAGGAAGAAGACGAATAGGGAATACAGTTAACCGGCCAGTACAGTCATCAGTGCGTATGGCTCTATTTGAAATTTATTTTGAGGATGGAGTTGACCTGGCTTGGTAACGGACGCGGTGAGAGGCACGAAGAAAAGTGAGGCATCGGGGAGATCAAAGTTTCGGCCAAGTAACAAGGTGAAGAGTGATGCCATTTACTGAGTCAGGGAAGACCAGCAGCGGTTATGATGAAGTGATAGAAATGGTGATGAGGATAAATAGCCTTCTACTCTGCATTTAGATTAACCCACTGAAAAAGAAACACTGACATAAGCCGGTGCAGGGAAATGATGCTTTGAAAACAGTGATAATACAGATCCGGTTTTATAATCAGTATTACACACTTAACTCCTTTTACAGGAAGCAGGGATGAATAAATGAGAAAAAGTAGGAAAGGCAAAACACAGCTTTAAGAGTGCAGCACATCATGTGTTAAATTGAAACAACCCCAAAGTTCAACTTTCTTCACTGTTGAAGGAGAAAATCCTTTACTATGTACTTCAGGATAAAGGATTTGCAACTATATGGTGCTTGAGAAATATGCTATTGCTGTAATTTAACTCACTGTATGTGGGCTTCAAGATGCACAGTGGCATTCCAAACCAACTTTTAAAGAAAATTGCATGGAATTTTCAAGACATCAGGAGCGTTCTTAAAAGTTATGCAGAGAAAACGGATTTTTGATAGTTATGAATTATATTTAGTGCTGCCAGATTGCAGAGAACGCTCTTTTTGCCTCAGTATGGTTAGAATTACTGTTGACAAAGTTTTAATTTAAAATTTTAAGGATTTAAATGGAAGAATATAGGTCACTGAATTTTCATTCACTGTGTAAGTATTACTACTGGCAGAAAGCAAGCTTTGTTAGTGAGGGTCCAATTTTGGTCCTGGAGTCCATCTTTTCTGTAGTAGCTGGGAATTGAGTATGTGTTAGCGAGAACAATTTGGCTCTCAGTCAGTCAATCAGTGGACTGAACACACACAGTCAGAAACCTGCCTGCCACAGAACAGAGGCTCAGTTCAGAAAATACGAAATGCATTTGTGAGACATACTTGAGTCCACACAAATCATATATTACAATCCCAAACTGGAAGGATCTGATCCTTCCTAGCAGGTTGTAGATTTAGACAGATTTGTAATAGTCCAAAAATGCACTACGTAGCTACGAAGTCTAATTCTACAATTTTCAACTAGTTTCCTAAAGTTGAAAAAAAAAGAAGTAAATATTTGTAGGGCCCACTACACATAAAAATGTTTTAAAAGGGCCTTGTCATATACCAGGAAATGATGAGAAATTATAGTAGGCTTCTAACTTGAATGCTGTATCTTAAAACAATGAATTTAAAAGTACATAGTATGTAGGCTATTAAAAATAAAGACTGCCATCTTGAGCAACATTTTTAAAATTATATTTTTTCATAAGTCTGAGAGAGTAGAATAGATTTCAGATTAACAGCAAAAAAAGATGAAGCATGAGCCTTGTGAGAAAAACAGCACAATGATGGAAAGGCCATACCTTTCCACATAACTCACGTGTGTGTGTGGGAAAGTCTTCACGTTTGTGCTGTCTGGTGTCTTATTTGCCGTCAAGGACCTTGACCTCTAGAATCAGTGTTTCTCCGCAGAATGATGAATGTGACATATAACACTGGCATGTGCAGCACATATTCATGCACATTCCCCGAATTTTCTCTAGCCCCAAAATACTGTAGAAGTAAAATAATGTGACTGAAATGTGGGGGGAACATGCATAAGTGGAGCAGGGAACTGAACTTACAATAATAATATCACAAGCATGTAAATCACTAATAATGGTACACTGGTAAACAACGTGTACCAAAGGCTGTGACAACAAAGAAGCCACAAATAATGTGCAAATTTCAGCATGCTTGACAAATTCACCCCTCTTTTTGCCACTTAAGAAAATTTTATCAGAGTCTAAGAGAGTGAAAAGAAATATCAATTAATCTGTTCTAATGTATAATTTTTTAGAAAGTAAATCATTTGCAACCTTGATTGCAAGGTGTGTTATAATGGCAAAATGGAAAACAAATGCTTTAGAGCTGCGGTCCCCAACCCCCAGGAAGGCCAAAGAACTCCACCGTGCCTTTCCCCTCCCCCGTCCATGGAAAAACTGTCTTCCATGAAACCGGTCTCTGGTGTCAAAGAGGTTGGGACCACTGCAAGAGGATTTTGCCCAATTTCTTACGTAAACCAGAGCAGAAGGTATGGTTCTCAAAAAAAGGCAAGCATAACACATTTGCCTCAACATAAAATAGGACTGATTGAATTTCAAGCTCATTATTTATTTTGTAGAGCTGAAATTTTAAGTTCCTATTGCTGTTCAAAATTGGCAGATAAATCTTTATTATTGATACATATATGTATATATAATATATGTATGCTATTATAATATACATGTGGTATTATATATTATTCTTGTTCATTTAAAAGATAATTGGTCACTATAGGATAGAAATTCTCTAAAATTTAAAATATACCCTCCTCAAGCATGTTCAGAAAGTGTCATTCTGGATTATTGTGGCTTGCTTATGAGCTGTTCCCTGCACAAGTGCCTGGTCCCTAGAACACCAGAGAAGCATCTCTGGGCTTTAAACTTCCAAATCTGACTTTCTAAGGCTGACTTCGGAGAGATTTCCAAACACACAGAGGGCAGAGAAGGGGTTGGATCCTGTTAGGGTTTTACTGTGATTTTAAATCTAATAGTAGAAGAATCTTATATGAGCGGAAATAAAATATCTTCAAAGCAAAACCACTTTCTTGGAGAAGCTCCTAGAGCCATATGTGAAGAAAGAGATAGTAGGGGGGAAAAAAAGGGGGGGGGGGAAATTTAACCTAAGAAAGACATAGAGATGATTAAAAATGTACAAGTATCAATCATCGAACAGCATGTAGCTCGTTTTTTATACAATTTTTTCTTCTGCTTCTAAGAATTATTTACCATATGAAAGTATCTTGGCAAGCAAAATTTACATTGTATCAGTATGAATGTAGTTCATTTGAAAAGGAGATTTTATTTAAATATATATGTGTGTGTGTGCGTGTGTGTGTGTGTGTATCTTAAATAGAAAAGTACCATAAATTCCCGAATACAGTGAATTTTCTTTGTTTATTCCTTATTTTCAATTTTTTAAATCTCCTTTTCCCTGCCCACGCTCAGTCGCCGTCGGTGAAAGCTCAGTCACTCTCAGGCACTCGGCGCACGCTGCACACAGAGGCTGGATCAGCCATGTCAACGCAACACAATTGTTTGAAAAGTTGAAAAGTTCAAACTATTTATTTAATGTCATGCAGATAAACTCAAGAAAAGGAACAAATTTGACAGATAATTTCTGGGTGATTGAGTCTTATAAACCCAAGGGAATGTTTTAGGATAAGGGTTAAAATTAACAGTTTAATATTTAAGCTAAAAGTAAGTTTGATTTACTTAATTAGGAAATTAGATTAACAAAACTGACATTTTGCCTCAGGAGCAAGTTCCGTTTAACATCTGTCCTACAGTGAAATCATCAAGGGAGTCTGTCTGGTTCTTTTACTCCTAAAGATAAGGGATGGAAGGAATATTAATGCCTGATTTCATAGATAATAAGATCAACATATGGGATTTAATAAGTTTAGGAAGGTTGGCACCTTCTACCTTAAGAAGAACAGTATCCATTTTGTACCAAGGAAATCTACCAGTTTTCTACTCTTGAGCAGGTCATTCACTGATAGACATAGTTCTCTGTACATTGAGGAAGAAGTTGAATTACAGTAGTATTTTTCAAACTTCTGGTCATCCTATTAAGTGATGAAATTAATTTAGTGAGAGTCTAACAGCACTTTAAATGCAAAATGTATTTCTCAATGTAGAACAAGAAAGTTTGCAGAATGAGAGTATGCAAGGTCATACAGTTCGAATACTTTTCTACTTATTTCCAAATGAGTGGGTCCAAGAGTTCCAATTTCAACACTTAGTTAAAACAAATGCAGAAAATTTGAGACAGCCAAAATCAGAAGGTAATCTCCAGAAAGTTGATGGAGTAGTTAAAATGTAAAACCCCTTCTCCTTCCCAAGTCCCACCTCTAATTACTCCAAAAGCAGAAAGTGTGGCTGGAGATTAAGTAAGTATTGAATATAAGAAACCGGAAGTTTGTAGTGTATTGGGAATCTTTGAATAAGGATGCTTTAAAACTCAGAGGGCTGAGTCGTAATGAGAAGGTTGGAACTGTGACGAGGAATATCATAGGTTTCAAGCTGGAGGAAGAAAAGGCAGAAAATAAAGTGATATAAGATTCAGAGTACAGCACAGACTTAGAAAAATTCATTCAAAGGAACCAGGGTTCTTTGGAAAAATAGATGATCCCATGTCTCTACCACGAAGTGCACAAGATGAGCCTGGTGTATCCTGACATAAGAGGTCCATGCCAAAAGGACACAGGAACCAAGCTGCAGAAACTGCCACTACCAAAGATAGGACAGTTTGAGTATCAATAAGAAAAAGTTATTACAATGGATTTATTAGTTTAAAATGATAATTAAACAACAACAACAATAATTCCTCATTGATCGCATTTGGTGGAAGATACAAACCAACTCAGTATTTTAAAAACTGGAAAATAAAGGGAAATAATCATGTGCTATTCTTATATTTCCTACATAAATTGAACCCAAGTAAACCAACAAGTTGATAAAGGAAGGTTACTATTTATATCAGGAAGTCCAGCTAAGAGATGAAAAGGGAAAGACCTTCTGGAGAGACTCAACCCTATCAGTGTTAGTGGACATAAGCATGTGAATCTAATCAGTGATAAACGTGCAGTATAATCAATTATTTTGATCTTTACATATTGTGTTTTGAGTGTTACTATCACTTTCTAATGGGAAACTTGGCAGAGGTTTGTTTTGTTTTGTTTCTGTTTTTCCCCAAATAAATCAGATGTTAATTGTCTCCAGTAGGCTAATGAACCAGTAAATAGTTAAGTAGATTTAGTCAAACATCAGCTGGGGAGGACAAAATTATCTCAAAGAAAAGGTAAAATCATAGGAGAGGGCTTGAAAAGTAAAGGGATACGGTTTGCTGCTTTAGAAGAAAGGGATGCAGCACTTAAGTTTTTCTTCCCTTTTTGCTCCTACTTTCCATGCAATCTCAGAAAATGAGGAACACGAAAGCTAAAGAGAACAGAGGAGGCCGAGCACAAAGATACACTGAAGAGGATTCAATTTTGACTTCTCGGAGGATATTCTTAGAGAGGTTCGCTCAAGGGAAGAAAATTATTGGACACCTGAGGCAGATGATGACACTGAGGCCTGAGCACTTCTGAGTTCAGGCTTAAGGAAGGAATTTAAGAGGAGAATAATCATGTACATTCTTGAGAATGGTACAATTATGTATCTCTAAAATATCTTCACTATAAACGATTGCTATGAAATTATCTCATTTAGTGTTGTCTAAAATCGCTTTTAAATGACCATTTAAATGAAGAAATAATTTCTATATGAAAAGCAGAGAAATTTGAGAAGTCACCTGTGGTGAAGAGATTTTAGTTTTAGTTTGCAGATTAATTAAAACTTTTCTGGGTTCAACTTCCTCATCTATTGAAAATAGGTAATACTATTTCTACTTCTTTAATAAGTTTGTTGTAATAATTTAAAAAAGGAATTAAGAAAAAATTTTAAATCAAGAATTGCAAACACTTTTGAAGTTATTAAGAAAATATTTGTTGAATATATCAGTACATACTGCACATCAATGACAGTCTCCACCTTTCAGCTAGGGAACACTAAACCATGACATGCAACTTATGTTTGGTATTGGCACAATAGAGTTATAGTGAATAAGCACATTAAATGCTAATATTTTTAATGCTCTAGAATAATATAATTAGATCTATAATTAGTTGTAGAACAATGTAATTAGATCTCATGAGGTAGCTTCTTTGTGATACTGGGGTTTTTTTTTTTTTTATAAACAGACAGACAAATATGGTTGCCTGGGACTCAGTTATATTTTTTAAGCTCTGACATTTGAAAACAATTCTAGTGAAAATAAAAGCTTGCTGGTAACAAATATTCCTAAGCACATCAATAATGTATGAGTGATTATGCAAGAGATTGACTTAATATTGAATCCATACCATACTTTTACTCACAAGCTATGTGAATCTGAGGCTCTCCTGGCCTCAGTTTCCACATTTGTAAGCTTGAATATTAATAGTACCTATCTAAATTGGGATGTTAAGGGAATTAAATCAATAGTATGCAAAGAAAACATCCAATAAATTTTAGTTATTCTATCATTATTATTATTGTTATGAAAGTCTGTATTCGACTTATTTCCAATTGAATTGGATATGTGATTAGTAGTTACAACACAAAGAAATGTTTCCTTTTATATAATATATGTTAATGGGAGTTGTTGCTATGGGAATGGTGAATACGACAGGAAAAGTCACGATGAAAATTGGAACTTGCTCTGAATTTTCAACTAGAATATTTTCATAAGGTTTCTTCAAGATTTGCCCGTGTGTGTACGTAATCACATTGGATGATTTCTGCTCTTTCTTTAGATTAACCAACACATACCAACTCATCCATTCAGACACCTGTTCTTGCTCTTAGCCTTTCCTAGGGCTGTACTACCTCAAATGGCCTTCCTTCTCATCCATGTCCTCCCATGTCTCCTCTTCCACAAATCCTTCCCCAAGTATTACAGTCCATGATTATTTCGACCTCTCTTGAGCCCCTACATATCACAGGGTTTGGGTTTTTTAATTTGACATCATCATATTGCCTAATATGTTAGAAAACTTTACATGGCTTATGTCTTCTTTCCCAATGCAAGAGTGTGTACTTCTCATCCATCTCTGAATCCTCCACAGCACACAGCCAGCAGTATGCACACATAGAGTAAACATTTGTTGAATGAAACAAAAAAATAAGACCAGTCTAGAATAAGCCCTCGAATTAGAAAGGAACTTAAAGATAGTGTAGGTTGAAACTCTAACCGATTCTTCCATCTTTCTACATCCTCCTCCAGAGATTATCTCTGCTTGAACAGTTCTTATAATAGAGAACTCACTACCATCCAAGACATCTATTCTCAAGAAATTTTAAACATTAAGAAGTCATTTCTTGTGTGGGATGCTGGAAATCTAACATTCTTATGATTATCTTGGTGTTCATTTCAGCTCCATGTAGATCTCTCACCACTGATATAATACTATAATGACCAATAGTTATTCTATTTTAACTATTGCATAGTAAATGGAAAACAATGCTTACTCTGCATACCCAGCAGTATGAAGCACTTAGGGTTAAAGACAGGAACTCTGTGAAAAATGATTCTTCATGTGATTTGGGACAAACTTCCGGTATCTATAAGAGGAGACTGCTTCTCAAGACTAATGTTAAAAACAGCTAATTAAAATTAAACACTACACTTCAGAAATGCTAAAAGTAATTGAGGAAAGTAAAGATGGAAAGTTAATATTTCAGTTAATAGTTAAATATGAAAAGTTAGTATTTAGTTATAAAAAAGCAATTTGCAACAATAACATATATGTAGTTGGGTATGAAAGTTAAGGAGTAAGCAAGCACACAGAAACAGGTTCATTTGTCTTTTAAATGCAGGTTAGGATGTTTCTTCATTTTAAAAATCTCGATTATATACAGAGGTAGAGTTAATCTTTGAATTGGTTATGGCAGTATTTTTTGAAGGAATGTTTTAAGAAGTCCTTCTCAATAGATTTGAGATTTGTAGTCTATTATGGCAAGACACAGTGACAAGCACTGGCATTGTTCAGCCTTTTATTTCAAGGTTACTTAGCTGTAGTCTGGGGATGACCTAGGAAACAGGGAAGAAAGTCAACAATTTCTTTGCTGTTGAGCAAAGAAAAGTATTTAGAAAAGATTATAATTAAATATCAAATTTTGGTGAAAAGTCTTGTGCATTACTAAGAAAAAAGAAAGAACATAACATCTGTAAAATATAACAGTAGGCATATAAATCTAACAGTGGGTAAAACGAAAAATTAGAACAGGAGAAAAATAACATTTTAAGATGGACATATAAACAAGGGAAATTTATAATAGAAGATTTAGTAATTTAGTACTATTTTGTTATAAACAATAAAAGCTATCTATATTTAACAGAATGGAGAGAAAGTGTGAATAATCAACAGTAAACAATAAGACATTCTTTTTGACTTGCAAATGTATTTTCTAAAGTTCTTCTCTGTCACTTTACAACTATTAGAGTTATTCCTGCTGACAAAAGGAGTGGATTCTTATCCAGCAATCTTGGACCACTGTGAAATACAATATAAAAATGAAACAAAACATAAAAGGGAAAAACCAGAAATTTCATTTTAAATGGAACATCATTACTGTAATACATACTTAATAATGTGAAAAATAAGACGATATAATGAAGAGAAACATTATTTTTGATGTAAAAATTTTTGTTAAATAATTTATCAGCATTGGTTTGGCAAGGAAAGAAAAGTGTTCTTGATACTGGTATAACCCAGAATGCTTGTTGGGTTTGTTTCTTGAGTGTGCTTACTTTGATAATGTATTCCAGATCCTAATTTAGGTTAACTAACAGCTAAAGAGGTCTGCTATCCCAAGAAGAGGAAGGGAGGGTACAATCTATTAATCTTTCAATAGCATTAGAAGGTCAATAAGGCTAGAGTGAGGCATGGTTACAACAAAGCAAAGATTAATGTCACCAGGCCACTCCCTGCCATTCTTCTTGTCTAGGAGAAAGAGATGCATTACTTTTTTTTTTTTTTTTTTTTTTTTTTTTTTTTTTTTTTAATAAGCAGGCTAGCCCTGTCCTCTAGATTCAAGAAGAATAAATGCTTCATGAATGCAGAAACTACACTTCTGCATCTAGCACAGGGCCCAGCACACAGTAGGTGCTGAATCAATATTTTTTGTTAGAATATTATTTTTGACAGAATGAAATTTTGTCATCGTATCTGTCATACAGCAGGCCAACTGAAATGACATCTCCAGGGATAACCATGGACACAGTGACCTACCTGACTTAGGAGACCTTTTGCCCAGAGCAATCCAAAAGTTTTGTAGCAAGCTATGCAGTTATGTTAAAAAGTCCCAGATCGGGCAGAGAATCACTGTGACCAAGAATACTGGTCAGTCAAAGACAGCCCAGGAGAGCAGTCTGAGGGCCCGTGGAAGTGACATAGGAGCATGTGGAGTGGTACAGAGTGAACCTGTGGATTGTCATTGAACTTGCATGTCCCCAAACAACAGTGTCAGCAGTTGAGTGTTTACAGTCCTCTTTAATTAAAGGTTATTTGACAACTTGAGAAGGGAAACGAAAAGATATCGCTAGATATCGCTATTTTTAGGTCCCTCGGGAGTGCTAAAGTAAAAAACATTAAAAAAATGTGATAACCCAGAAAGAAACCGGGTCCTTTTTACAACTGCCCCTGACACAAGGGTCACACTAGTAAAATTCACCCTGGAGACCTAACGGAGATAAGTGCTTTATTCATCCGTCTCATTTATTACACCAATGAAGTACCCTGCAGCCTAAGAGAAGGACTGCTTCTGACCTCCGCAGGCCTGAGGGATACAGGTTGATACCTACTCCTTGTCTTCTTCTTAATCCTAAGCATATACTTTTTCAAAAGAGGACAATTTTCAAAAGAAAAGTATTTGAAGGAGAGTGAAAAGGTAGATTGGAAAGTGTTAGCTGACAAATTATTCCAGGAACAAAGAAAAGCACAAAGGGAACAATGAGAAACTTATCCAAACAAAAATGAAAGTAATACAAAGAGATGAGGAGCAAAACCTAAGATAGGGAGGCAGGATTTTAGACGTTTTGCTGCATCCTTCTTTGTATTCTCTACGAATAAGAATCTGGTTTAGATAGCCTAGGCCTGGAATTCAATTAGGCAGGTACACACTAACATAGGTCAAACTTCTAAATAATGATTCCCACAAACAGAAAAGCCACACTTGAAGGAAAAAAAAAGGGCTAATTCTTCTTCAAAGAGATAAAGAAAGAGAATTCTGTCAATTAATGAGAGTCCACTATGCAACTAGGCACTACACAGGTGTTTTATATTCATTTCCTCTAACTTACGTGGTATATACTATCTTGTGGTTTAACAAACGGTGAAACTGGGAAGTTAAGTAACTTGCTTTAGGTCACAAAGAAAAGGAGAGGCAAAACTAGAATTTTATCCTAACTGTCTGACTCCTAAGTTTGAGGTTTTTTCCCATAATACTGCCTACGACATACATTTATTTAGTGATATAAGAGTGACAATATTAGATTTCTCTTCAGGGAGCAATTTCCCAAGACCGCATTTTCCATTTAGCTGTGCCTGAATTATTGATTTGTTTATAATTGCTATCCTTTACCATAAAGATCTATGTTCAATTTTGGGACTAAGAAGCCTATTAGCACGATAGTTTTCTTCATGACAACTATATCATATAACAGTTAAAATTAACATAACTTTGCAACAGCCTGGCCAGGTGTTGCTAAGCACTATAATACCACATTCAGCACCTGTGAGTATCTTGACAAAAATTACAAATGATATGCCAGGCGAGCTGCTGTTTCTGAATCAATGCATCTTGCAAAAACCCTCAAAAACCTCAGCATACTGCACTGAAAGCATGTACATACACAGTATCATAGAAAGAGGAGGCAAGAAAGAGACCAATTAGCTTAAAATATGCATAAAGCAGTAGGAAGCAGAATTATGTAGTAGTCTCTTTAAGAATAGCATTGCCCCAGTATCATGAGTAAATCAAATTTTATAATTTCTAAGTAGCTTTAATAATCAAAAAGTTCTATAGAATATGATTCTACTTATCCAGTTAAAGAAGGAAAAGGGCATATGATTTTCCTCTGAGAATTTATAATTAACATAAGGCAAGGGAACACAGCCTCCCCCGGCAGAGCAGTTACCTCTAATAACATGCTGTTTCTCCGGTTAGAGTGAATAACCTTTTTGCTGTCTTTTTGACAAAAATTACTCATGTAGTATTGGCATCGTACTAGGGAAAAGATGAGCTGAGCTGAGTTTTCAGTAATTTGTTTTAATTTTATAATCAAAAAGCAATTATAGTACAATCTCATAACCTATTGACCTTTCCCCCCTTCCTCAATTGTGCCCCAACATTTGCAGAACAGAATCAATAGATGCACAAAGACTTTCACCATGAAGCCTTTGAATACCCAAAACCCTGGAGGGGTTTGAAAGCTGGAGGGGACTAAAGAGCAAGAAAAATGATGATTGATTTCTCATCACCGTAGGGGGTAGGTCCCCAAAATAGTCACTTGATTCCTCTCAAATGAACTAGATCAGCTGTTCTCAACTTTGGCTGACATTATCATCTGTTTTACAGATGATAAAACTGCAGGTTTTACAAAATTATTACCTGGGCCCCACCTCTTAAAAATTCTGATTTAATTAGTCTTAGGAAAAGCTCACACATCAATGTTTCAGAAACTCTTCAAGTGTTCTAATGTGCAGACAGCACTGAGAACCACTGATGTAAAATAATCCAGAAATATCAGCATATGTAAACCCTATAGGCAAGGTTTTAACATATTTTAACCACATCAGAAGAAAAGAAACCCTAGAATCTCAAAACACCAGAACGTGAGAATATTGCTAAATAACAGCAACAGTAATAACAAAAACAAAAACCTCTTCCAAGACTCAGGAAAGCAAAGGGGGTAGAAGAATACACTCCTGCAGGAAAGCAACATTCATTAGCTGTATACACCGTGCTATTCACTAGACGGTGCCACACACAGGAACATAAAAGTCAGACATTAATTCTCCATTTTACAGCTGAAAAAACTGAGTCTCATATGTGAGGAAACTTCCCTAAGGTCAAAGAACAAAGATAGAACTTGATCCCAGATTTTTCCCAAGTCCAAAGCTTTCCTCTGCATATCTTCTGGAATATTTTTTTTGTACTTGCGAACTTAACATAGAGGTGCTGGGCATTAGCTTTGTTATGAGACAAAGTATCTCTAGGTGATTTTAGCAACATTTTCCACTGCAGAACCTCAGAAGAGTTCATTATAAGGGATTTAATCCCCAGCTCCTAGCTATTAGCTATCTGATAAATGGCAGCAAATCGGTAAAGAGGAGAACTAACTATACAATAAAGCTAGAGGAGCTTGTAGGGGACCGATGGTAAAGGACTCTGAATGCAAAGTAGAGTTTGGAATGAATGACTGTAGTAGTTGATTGACATATCTATGGGTGTGTGTGTGTGTGTGTGTTTGTGTGTGTGTGTATACACTCAATATGCCCTGTGTTGGGAAGGGGAACTTTTTAGGGCCTAGACAATAGGGAGAGGTTGGAGATTTTAGAGTTACCATATATATCTAAGTGGTAATCTAATATGCCAAACCAGAAAACAAACTACAAAGAAAGAAAAATATACCAAAACAGTCCTTTTGCAAGGTAAAATTAGGAAAAACCCAACAACTCAGAAACATTATAGATAAATCCATGTTTATCATTTTCCAAAAATAAACTCTGAAATTGGGAGTAATCTTAAATTAAATCTCTTTTTCACTTTTTTAAAATTATAGCTTTAGTACAGATTTTCCAGAAGATGAATTTAGTAGCTGATAAAATACAACCCTACCACCCAGGGCAGATGGTCACGATGACATCCTAGGATTGGAGTCACTTATTAGCATACGTCACAGCTAACAAAAAACACATAATGCATTATTAACTTCCCTCAAGGTAGAAAAGATATTCTTAAATTTAAATGAACAAATCAGTCTGGAAAGAAAAAAGAAAACTACCTCATTGTCTTCTAAAGCCAAATATCTAGTTAAAACTCCATAATTAGATGAAATATACAAACGGATAAGGAAAAATTTATAAAGCTGAACAAAAAAAGAAAAGGCTAGATTATTTTTCTTTATAACTCCAACAGGATGATTTCATATTTTCCACATTTGTATAAAACAATTTGCTTTTCTCCACATTAAAAGGATATTGAAAATTAAGATAATTTAAAATGTTGCATATAAATGCATACCCTACACTTGCTATATATCTAAACATGGAAGTTCCAACACCTTAAAGAATTTAAAGCGTTAAGAAGTTTGGCATTTAGAATGTCAGCAGAAGTGCCTTTGACATGACATTAAATTCTGTTAAATTAAGCAAATGAACTCAAAGTAATAATTTACTTAGTAATATTTATTATATAAAACATTTAATTGTCCTGAAACTTATTTTCATTCTATAACCCTTTTAGCCATATTTTAAAATCCTGTATGAGTATGTTTACACATGCATGTGGCAATGAATTGATGTGTACATTCATTGTACTCTGGTTCTTAGCTCATGATTTCCTGATTTTTTTTTTCTTGGTATGATGACAATTAGCATACATGAAGATAAACAGTCTCTATGACATAATTCTTGATTTCTTTAAAAAAAACTTCATTGATTTTATAACTTTTTATTCTTCAAAAGTATTACGACAATAGCTCATTACCTACCATAATCTGTGATTTTACAGGACACCAAATACAGCTCTTTTAGGTTTTGTCCTTCCTTTGCAATGACCTCCACACATCTGAAACACACACAAAAAAGTGGTGAGTTATACTAATGCATTTCAAGTTAAATTAGCAAGGGTTTAGCAACAAATATAATAGGAATAGGTCACAGTTCTCTTCTTTCAACAAACCCCTTTTGAGGTGTTTCAGGAAAAGGTATTATATTCCCTGCTTTCAACTCAACCGCTCTAATACCTAAATGACTTTAATTAAATACATCTATGACTAGTGCATCTTTTAAAA
Organism: Indri indri; assembly: GCA_004363605.1. Lineage (NCBI taxonomy): Eukaryota > Metazoa > Chordata > Mammalia > Primates > Indriidae > Indri > Indri indri. Next base: position 23,942 of record RJWJ010005944.1, read on the forward strand.
CCAAAGAGATGAAAAAGAGATATTCCTATATTCCTATAAAAGTAATGCTACCTTTGGTAATAAATGACTAGTAAACATATGCCATATAATGAATATATATCATTTATCTAATGAAATAATATAAAAATAATTATAATAAAACTCTAGAATATAGTTGAATTGTAACTGTAGGTAGGTGATAATATTGTTTATGGTTCAATTATTAATGACAAAATTTGATAACACTGAAATATACATTTTTATGGAATTTAAGAAAATGTAAAAATGTAACTTTCATAAATTAAAGATGAAAGAAAAATATATAAACATAAGCAGCACACATAAGAATTTAAAAATTTTTTACTCTTAATATTTTAATTCAATTTTAGTGTAGGCTTAGGCCATTTTAATGATACAGATACAGATAGCTAAGATTTAAAGTCTTTTCTGGTTTCATTTATGGTAAAAGATTTTCAAATGGTTCATTCTGCTCTAATATCCCTAGTAGAACTTGTAGTACAGAATTGAATAAACTTTAAAAATAATGATTAACAATACTATACATTTTGTGGCTTAGTTTCCTTAATATCAGAAAACACGTGTAGTCATACTGACACATAGGCATATGCACCCTTCAATGCAGTCCCCGTTTTAATCTTTATAAATAACCGTTAAGCAAAAGGGTAAAAGCAAAAAGAGTCATTAACCTTTTCTAGGAAGTAAGGATTAAGTAATTTGATACCTGTGTGTATAATCCATCAAAAAATTACTCAGCATCCATCTTTGTCTTTCAGATATTTTATTTGCTGTCTGGCTTATTTGTAGGTATCTTCATAAAATGTCAGGAATTTATACAATTTTACTTGACATAATTCATTATTGAAGGTTAAATATGTTATAAAGAAGACATATTTTTTCTTTTAAAATATTTTTCATAGAATTTTGTTTTAATGGAATGATAAACAGGTTTCCTCAGAATAACTGAATAACATTCTTTTTTGACTCTTTTTAAAAAAAGATTTATGGTAAAATGGAAAAGCTTTTCTATGCCTATGACAGAAACTTAAAACAGTAACACCATGCAATTATGAGTGGTACAGATTATTGTGAAGGGAAATTTTAAAACCTAATTCCATGTCATTTGGTTTTAATGTAACATTTGAATAAGTTCACAAAAAAAGAAAGGATAAAAACAGAAATGAAACATTACTGACAATAACATTTTATATACAACTTAAAAACCTAATTTTTACATGCTAACAGTAAAAATAAAGGCCCTAGATAATTGCAAAATCCTAAATCATTACAAAAAAAAAATTGTGACCACTTTCTGTCAAATAAAAGATATATATCTTAACAGTCCTCCTCCATCACCTACCAAAAACATTAGCAGGTCCAATATTTCGTGTGACCACCAAAAATTATTAATTGTATTTTGTCTCATGCTCTATTCGAATAGTTTAAAATGTGTGATTTTATATTTGATTATAAAAAACTCTAAACAAATGCAATATCCTATTTGTGTTGCTTTTACTTGATTTTATATTACATATGCTACAAGCATAACATGAACACTAAAGACAGAGAGAAAAGACTACAAACGGCAAATAACACAAATCGATTTCACTGTACAAACCAAGTGAGATGCTATTTCATAGGCAATGAGAACTAGTATTTACATAAAAAAAAAAAATCACCAGATGAAGACTGTCCTAAAACTGATGAAAGGTCATGAGCATCATGTTTTCTCCCTACATGACGGAGAGAACTTTAAGAAGTGTGGACAATTATGAATAGATATTATATAATTATTTAGTTTACTCAAGAGGGAGTACAGTAGCCAAGCGATAATACATGATTAAAGAGTAAGCAGTACGTATCTTTCAGACAAAAAAAAAGAAAGAAGAAATAGAAAAGCACTTTGCTTTTTATAAAGGATCACCTATGATTTTTGCTCTGTTCTTAAAGTCCAGATACACAGGTTTTCCAAATACTTTCAATTACCCTGTAATCACAGCCAGTGTGCTAGAAGTGACGCACAACATAGAACTATTCCTTGAATCAGAATTCATGGAAGAAAAAACCCATTCCTTAGAAGATTTGTTGTAAAATATTAATTTCACCTTTTTCACAGATTGGATGTTTGAGGAGAGGAAACCCCAAGTTCTGTGAATCTGGACAGAACTCTTAATATAGTAATAAAACACAAAATTGAGTGGATGAAATAAATAGATTAAATAGCTATTGTTTTGAGAGTTGAAAATGAAAGTGGTTTGTGTTATTCTGTTACTGCAAATTGGTGGAAATGGAACACCACCTCATGTCCCTGGCTAGTGTCTGAAGCCTTATAATTCATCCAGGTCTAGTTTCCCAGGCAGCATGTGGTGATAGCAGTTCATGATGAGAAACCATGGGTGGTGACTATCCCTTCTCCTGAAACTTTGAATCCATTTTAGAATATATTTACAAGAAGTACATAGCACAAGTCTGTGAAGCCCACTTACTCTAAATAGTTCTATGTTTTACAGAGTCTTGGCTCTAGTCACGACCTTTGGAATTAGTATTAGGGCAATTCTCAGTTCACTGTATAGTATGTATGCATAAAACAAAGTGGTAAATCTTACTAATTATTTAAACTTTTGGACTACAGGCACTCATGTAAGTTTTTTAAGGGGTATTTTTAAAATGGTACCAATAAAAGAGAGAAATGTTTGCTAAGTGATAATCTTTAAGTGAGAAAGAGAATGACAGAACCAAGGACCACATTTAAACCTTTGTTTTTTCATCCCTTTTCCTACTCACAGATATCACTTGGGAGAATATTCATTAACCACAGTGATAAATTACAGTTTTGTCTCCAGGGACAAGCCATGAATTTCTAAATTTAGAATCTAGAATTCACATTTTCCCAGTCTTCCCCCCACCCTGTCCTCATCATCCCTAAGGACAAATGCCAGAATATCAAATGATCAATATTCTCTATGGGTCAGCACATTCAAAGATTTTCCACTTCATGCATAACAATGTAAGGAATTATAATATTCAGAAAAAGAGCTGTATTCTTATGGAAAGTAGCAATCTATAAGATTACAGAGAAATTCATAATATGAGAAAATGGCATAGTGGAAAAATGCTGAATCATATCAAATATTTTAAAGTAGCCCATGAATGTCAAACACAATTAAGCCTACTAAACCATCTTCCTGAGTTCTGAGAAATAAGGAGAGATGTGTCTTAACAAGAGTGAATAAAGAATCAAAAGACATACATTCCCATCTCACCTCAAGGGAACCACAGAACCACCGCCTAACTTTTTTGGAGCCCTAAATCAGCATTCTCTATAAAATGAGTCCATATGAAAAATGTCTCCAAATCTAATGTCCTAGGTTCATTTAAATATACTTTAGTTTATTCTGAATTGCCTCCCCTCAGTTTATTTTCTTGCTTTTATGTTTTGGTAGGGGTCTGAAGAGAATTAAAAAAAATGCTACCATTGTAAATTCTTAAGTACCAGCTGTTGAGTACACATATATAAACTCTTTTAGAATATAGAAAAGGGCCAGAAAACCTGCTCCAAAGTATTCAAGCATCCAGAATTATTTTTTATAATAATGTAATTTTATGCTCACTTGGTTTTGATAATGTTCTGAAATGTACCTGAATTTGAAAAGCAACAGAGAGGTTACTTTTGTGAGCCTTTCTAGCTATTTTTTTCCAAAGAAGAGAAGGAATTACTTCATTTTAGTGGAGGGAAAATCTGTCTCTGTAGCAATAGATTCCTAATCACCTGATTTATGTGAAGGGTAAAGGTTAATGAATTAAGCTGTGTAAGCTTCAAAACTATCAAAGGAATTCAAAAGAGCCTTGAATTATGGAAAACAATGGCCCATTCTACATACATACCAAGTTTTTATGTTTTTTGTCTCCTATTCAAAAGCTGGAACATGGCATTAGTGACAATTGAAAAGAACTAATGAGGAAATATGACTACATTGCTTGCAATAGGAGTGTCCTAGGAGACCTTGTTACTGTTTGTGATATGCTTCAAACCCAAAAGAAGCTAATTGGAGCTGCCAGACACTGGTTTGCAAATCTCACTTTAAAGGACAGGCTCAATCACCTTAGAGGTGTGAAAAGAAATGGCCCCATTAGAGATGCATTAGTATGTGGCTCAGTGAATTTCTAAATAAACTTTAGGATGTTCTTTCCTAAGTCATTTTTTTATATTTGAATAAAAGATATAACTTTATGCAGAAGAAAAAAATGCAACAAGACAAAAACAGCCCCACAGATTTAAAATAAAAAAGTAAGAAGAATGCTGTAAAGTAATTGGCAAATAAGTGCAACTGAGAGCTAGGTATGTTTAAGGTTGAATAAACATGTAGATCAAGACTCAAAACTCCCGAAACAAACACATCGTAAAAGTGATCTATTTGGGGGTTTTACAAATAGAACCTCATTTTCATCATTTCTTGAAACTAAACAAGCTGACAAGCCAACCTATGTTACATAGATCGTAAGTGGGTAGAGGCTTAAGAAGCTGCAAAACACGCGCACGCACACACATGAAAAAGGAATAAAAAGGGTTTACAAGATCTAAAGAGAGTGATGAGACAGCAAACTTAGTCCAATTCTGTGCTGCAGAAACTCATCCTGACTAATTCACATATGGGTCCTTTAAATGATAGCAGAGGTCACAAAACACAATTTGACATGTTACAGAAAGAATAATGATATCCGATTGATTTTTCTAAAGCCTCAAGCTGAGTTTTACTGAGGAATAATCCAATCCTAGTGCAGGAAATGAATGGGCACAATTTACAGGTATGCCCCGCTTTCAGAATATGCACAATATAAAAGATTTCTATGTGCAAAAAAGATAATTTCGCAGGTAAACATTTATAAGATGAGTCAATTCAAGAATCTATTAATACACTTGATCTTCCCCAAAAGGTTGAAAAGCAGTCAAGACTCTATTAATAGCACCTTCCCCCATTACATTTGAATACCATTTCATTTATGAGTGTTACATTTAAGAGGTACTTTTTCTAGTAAAAAGACACCTTAATCTTACAGAAATAGCATGAAATAGTTATTTTTATCTTTAAGTTAAACTGCACATACATGACAAATATAAGGTTATTTTGGAAAAGCGGCAGATGGCATCAAGGTAACATGTTGAGTGCACTTTGCATTTTATGGTACACTTTTTTGGTAAATGCTTTTCTATTCAACCCCATTAACAACACAATACCAAATACACACTTAAGTCAATTTTTCATGTAAACATCTAAAGATATTCTCATAGAAGACATGTTTGCTGCAAGAAAGATTTTTTTAAAGGTTGACTTGCAATTAAAATGCTAAAGCAGTGCTCAAAGCACATTCTTAATATACCACAGGGGCAAAGACTAGCAGTGAGATGCAAAATGTCACCAGCTCCACCAGTTAACAACAATTATCTTGGGACACTCATTAAATCCTCACTTACCAAATGTTATTCTCTGGAAAGCCAATATCTGATTAGTGAGTCCGAGATTAATTTAAGCATTTGCTACTAAATAGTAACACAGTGATGCCCATTTTGTCACACAGAAAGGTAACAGAAAGTTACAAAATTAGAATAGTACTGTTTTGTTGTTGTTTATTTTCTAATGAGGAATATCACAACAAGTGTCCTATAAATTGAAACGTTATTGAAACTTAAGTTCTATGAGTTTGCGTCTTTGCCAACAGAGGTGTTACACCTTCAAGGGAAAGGAGGCAGAGAAGATGCTGTTATTTGCTGATTCTTTCTGGACTACCTTCTTCCTGAGTGTTTCTAACATTAGACAGGTTTCCTAATTGGACACTAAATAGGATTCGGCCCTGAAGGAATAATACAACAACAAAATAATATTTTTAATACATTTAGGAATGGCTATCACAAACCAGCCGTAATGGAAATATTGTTTCTTCATTTATATAGCAAAAGATGTTTTAATTTAGTTCAAATGTTTCTTAGACTACTTTAAAAATGTTTTCTAGATAGAATAAAGCCTATAATATTTTAAAATGTACATTTTTTATGCTACTAAGAAGTAAGATGATTAAAGGTTTTCCAAGGAGTAGGTGTAGAGATTGAACTAATAAACTTGTGATAAACTTGGCTTTGACTTAAATACTTCAGATACATTTATCCAAACGTCTTATTTTTAATTTCAGCCATTGGTGCATCCTTCTATCACAACTACTCTAAATATTATGTAACAAATTGAGCTAACTTTTTCTAAGCATTCCTCAGAATATGCAAGAGGCAGAAAAAAGATGCTATGCATTTATTTATTTATTTAATTCAACAATGTTTTATTGAGTGTAAATTATATGCTAGAAATACTAAAAAAGCCAGGCATGGTGGCTCGTGCCTGTAATCCTAGCACTTTGGGGAGGCTGAGACTGTAGGATCGCTTGAGGCCAGGAGTTCAAGACCAGCCTGAGCAACATAGAGAGATCTAGTCTCTACAAAAAATAGAAAAATTAGCCAGCTGTGGTAGTGTGCGCCTATAGTCCCAGCTACTTGGGAAGCTGAGGCAGGAGGATTGCTTGAGCTCAGAAGTTTGAGGTTGCTGTGAGCTCTGATGATGCCACTATACTCTAGTCCAGGAGACAGAGTGAGATCTTGTCTCAAAAAAAAAAAAAAAAGAGAAATACTATAAAAGATATAATCAGATATAATAAAGCCAATTATAAAATGATGAACACACAATACTTATAACCTTGATGGATCAAATACTATTCATTTTTGTTATTATTGTTGATATTGATGTTCATACCTAGGAGCAGCAAAATCATATTAACTATCTCTTAACCACTAAAAATCAACTGAAGATAATTATATTTCACGATGAAGGGAAATGCTAGAAATAAAGGGAAGAAAAAAACTTAAAGGCACAACTTTTTAATTCACTAGTTTATTCTTCCTCAGTGGGCAAGAAATGTAGTTACTTGGATATAGGAAGTGTTAAGAAACCTCCACCTTCTTTTAAGATTTTTGGAGTTCCATCAATTTCTACCAGTAATTCTAGGGGAATCCAGATGCTGCACGATTTTGATACAGTTAAGATTGGTGCTAATATTCTGGCATGTTTTAATACAGAGGGCAGAACAGAAGATTTTTATCACTCTACATGTAACAAAAATTTACTATATGGAAGCAAAAGCCTAGGCCCTTTTTCTAAGCAAAAAAGAAGTGTAAAAAAATTTAAAACTATAGTCCAGTTTAGTGAACTGTATATCCAGTTTAGTGAATTATAATTCATCAGAGGGCATTCCTTCTCAGAAAAAAAAGTGAGGCAAAAATCTGGCAAGCTCCAAACCACCCCTCCCCCATACCAATAATAAGTAAAAACATTAATAGTAAAGCGAGAAATATTTTTAAGAGAATTGTTAGACTTCCAAATAGCTAAAATGAATACTGTGAAATTTAGGTGGAATATTAAACATATAAGTGATGATAATCTCCCTGTCCTTCCCCGTCCCCATAGCGGTTATGAGTATTGATAGGAAAATCTCAGTTTAATAGACTGTATGTTTTAAGCTCGCCTTTAATTTAAAATAGCTAGGCCTAAGTTACTTTAGTGGAATATAAAAGATGAGAATTCAGGCATCGCTCATGAAACAGTTAAGGACTTCCACACCAGAAGACAGCCACAACTCCGCTTTGTAGTGACTAATTGCCTCTTTAACCCCTGTACTCTGGGAGTTGGCCGGTGCTTCAATACCAGTTTTGTGATACAGCCAAAGACTGATGTTCAACACAGACCTCCGGTGACCTGTGTAGCCAAGGAGGCAACTCAGACAAGATGCTGACAAAAGATTTCCTTCTCATTTGGGAAGGCACAAAATCTCTTTTTTGATAAGCCAAATTCTCAGAAGACTGTAAAACACAGAAGGTAAAGACAATTTATAAAAGTTAAAAGAATGATTTCTCACTTTAGCTAACAATGATTCTAAACATCCCGATGTACCACTCAAAATTTTGAGAAATGGTTTTAGCAATACGAAAAAAAAAAAAAGATTTCATTTTAAATGCAATGAAGAGGGTACCTGATTTGATGTCTTCGAAAGCTTATAATTAGATAGCTATAACCAAATACAAAGGAAAGTAGATGAACATCTCATTCCAAATGTTTCCCATATACTTTAAGCATTCATACTCAGGAAGCCTACACTTTGTCATTACTTTTTAAGGCTAGCAACTTCCTGGCCTTATCGACAACTAATAAGAAATATTTATAGGCAATTTCATGTAGAGTTTATACAAAACTAATTGATCCTGCAATTAGGAGAACAGAATAGTCAAGGCTGCTTGTTAGTTTCTGATAAGGAAAGGGTGAGGAAAGAGTTCTAGAATAGGGATCAAGAAAAGTGTAGTCAGTGGGAACAGTGTAACCCACGTAGTCATTTGGAGAAAGATCACACAGGCTTGAGAAGGCAAGGACACTACATCAATCCGACCTAACTGATGCTTAGCTAGATTGAACTCTGAATGCTTTGATGCTTAAGGATCATCACTGAATACATAAAAACACCTGCTTCTAAAGCTCTGAGACTGCCATTGCTTTACGCCCATACACCCTTATCATTTACATGTTAATGTCTGTGCCAGAGGTGAATCATCTCTGCTCTAACATTTACAGCAAAAAGAGGCAGCAGGTCACATTTAGCTGTTTTAGTACATTATGTTTACCCAGAGAGTTAACTTTTTACTTAAAAAAACAACATTTATACTTCATTATTTCAAGTTCAACAGTCCATTTGTTTCTATAAATGACAATAAGGGGCAGCAACCCAGAATCGTCTTATGAAAATTATGCAGTTTATATTTTTTAAATTCCAAAGGAAGGATGATAGCTCATTTTATTTAATTTTTACTTACTTGAAGGATAGAGACACGAAGTCCTCCACATTTTCTTCTTAACATTCAAGTAAATGCAATGGGATGAGTTTTAGAAAGTCCAGAAAAATGCTATTGAATCTTACTTAGCTTCTCTGGCTATCAGGCCAGTTCAATTGTTTCTTAAAAAGTCCATTTGTCTGTAACATAAATACACTTCTAGAGGTTTTTTTCTAAACTGTTTAACTTGTCCAACAATGCAAAAACTTGATCATAAAAATTTAATTTATATTGAAAGGAGTGTCTAGTACATATGTCTACATGTATGTATATACATTTATAAATAGAATATAATTCTTAACAAATACACTTTTCCCTTACTGATACTGTCACTAAATCAGCAAATACATAATTGTTGTAAGTGCCCTAAGTAAAGGAATTTAGCAGCCTAGTGTCTGAAATGCTGTAATCACTAAAATCCAGGTTGCTTTGCTTGGACTAGTCACCAGTCCATTTCTTCTGAAGGGAAAATACATGTCTTTGTTCGTATGGAAAGTGGTGGAAAGCTAATGGAATCAGTGTGTAAGACTGATAGAAACCACAGGGAGGAAGCATTACCCATTTTCTCCTTGCGGAAAGTTGCAAAAGCAAGACAGTAAGTAAACACCAAGAAAGGAGAAGGCACAGTGGGTATGTCTGCAGGCAACAATATCATGTCTGACAGCCCGCAGAAATAAGCAACATACCAACCCAAAAGCCCAGCTTTATGTTATTTTAAAGGATGAACAGTATATCTCTCTGGTATATTTCTAAATACTGTACTGTTGATTATTGTAGTTACTGTTCTGTCTGCATAATCAACAAAAATAAAGTTAGAACATAAATTATTTTTGTGATCTTGTATTGAAAGGTAAGCACAAGGTTAGCAGATACACAACACACTTAGGCCATTTGGCAACATTTGGGGCTTTGGGAAAAGTAATGGCAATTCAATGCCTCATCATACTCTGAAAAAGGTGACAGAAATCATAAAAGGTTATAGTAATAAGCAAGTCAGTGAATGTGATACATACTCAGAGAAGCATTGTTAGTTGAACTAGTGGTTTGATTTAAGCTTATGGAGAGACTATTTTAAAGAGGAAAAAGTAGAGAAATAATACATTCATATATTGAATAATTACTGAGAGACCTAAATTTATCTGTTTATTCATATCTAGCTTTATTCTACTAGAAATGCATATGAAACTATCAAAGAAATATTTGAGAAAGGCAAGGGAGGTAAAAAAAAATATAAGTAGAAAAATAAAGTCTCGGGTATACTCACCCTGAAGGAATTCATACAATTCAGACCTGAAAAGCTTCTACAAGTGGAATAAAATTTCAAATTTTCAAGGAACCAAAGAAAGAGGGAAACATGATAATTTATGCATAATATCATGAGTTAAAAAAATCTGATGTTCAAAAGAAGCTACAAAAGACCAGATATGTTTGAGGTTATTTCTGTTAGGTGAAGTTTTAAGAAAGTATCAAAATATTCTGTATTATTTAGAAAATTTCTTCTTGCTTCTTAATACCATTGTGGACTTAATCCATGAGAAACTGAACTCTCAAAATGTTAAAAAAAATTGAAAAGTATCATTGCATATGGTTAGTAACATAATACAATAATAAAATAAAGACGATATTTAGCTACATCAAAATTTTACTAAATTTTAATGTTTCATGTAGAAAATTGATCAGTTATGGATAATGAAAATAAGTCTCTAATGCTCATACTGTCAAATCTCTGTGTGTGTGCATGTGTGTGTTTGTGTAGGCCGTGGTCCTAAAGTTGGAAACATAATTCAGCTTCTGTAAGTCTCTGCTGTAAAATGGAAATTACAATATCTGCCTCCAAAGATTTTTGTGAAGGTTACATTTCATAATATTTATGAAGCTGCTGTTAGTTATTCAATAAACATTTACTAACACCTACTGTGCCATTAATTATGTAGATATAAAGATGGGTAAGTCTCTTTCCAAAGGGAATTCACAATCTTGTCAACTTTAACATCCTCCATACAAAGAAGGCAGGGTTATTTAAAATAGAATAGTATTTTCTAATGCGCATTTCTCAGAAAACTAGTACTCTGGGACTTTAATAGTTGACATATGCAAGAAAGAACCGTATGGTAAGTAAATTTACGTGAAATCAAGTTAAATTTCTTTTTAGTAGAAAAATGAATGTAAAGTACATAGAGCAGGACCTGGCATACAGTAAACAATGAAATGTTACGTATTATTATTTAGACCCCACCACAGTACCTGCTATATTTTTAAAAAATGCCTGTAGTAGGCTGAATAATGGCCCCCAAAGACATCAGGACCTCATTCACAGAAACAATAAACGTTACCTTCTATGGAAAAAGTGTCTTTGCGGATATGATTTTGAGATGGGAAGATTTTATCCAGCTTATTCGGATAGGCCCTAAATGCAATTACTAGTATACTTTTAAGAGAAAGGCCGATGGCAATTTGACACTGACAGAGAAGAGAAGACAATATTACACAGAGACAGAGACTGGAGTGATGTGGCCACAAGCCAAGGAATGCCTGCGGCCACTAGAAGTTGGAAAAAAAAGAATAGATTCTTCCCTAGAGCTTCCAGAAGGAGGCTGACACCTTGATTTTGGTTCCAGGAACATGATTTTGGACTTCTGTCCTCCACAAATGTGACAATAAATTTTTGATATTTTAAAGCTACAAAGTTGAGGTAATTTGTTACAATAGCCACAGGAAACTAATATAGTACCTAAAAAATGTTATTAAATTAAACACTGGATTACTTGTGTGACACAAAGGAATTTGATTTATGAATGTATTATAACAAGCTAATTGTAATTAAGATGATACAATTGCACAGGACAGAATTTTAAGTTGTTATAGAGACAAAAAGAGGAAAACACATAAAGAATGCTACCATATCTTCAGCCTGAATTAGAATAAATTACAAAAAAGGTATGTATGTGAAACTTTTTTAGAATAAAGACCCATTTTCCCCTGGTATTTTATTATGGAAAATTTCAGGCAAAAAAGTTGCAAGAATTGTGCAGTGAAAACCCATCATCTACCACTTAGAGTCCATAATTAACATTTTGCTACATCTGCTTTATCTCAGATCTCTCCATCCATCCCTGTGTCTATCCATCAATTTGTCTTTTTTTTATACATTTCAAAGTCAGTGCAGACATCAATACATTTCACTCCTACACACTTTAGCATACACATCATGAACTAGAATTCAATATTTTTTCATTTTTTAAAAATGATTAGGGGTACATAATAGTTTATCTCTTTATAGGGTATACATGATGCTTTGATACAGGCATACAGTGTGAATTAATCAAATCAGGATAATTGGGGTATCCATCATCTCAGGCGTTTATCATTTCTTGGTATTAGGAACATTCCAATTCCACTCTTTTAGTTATTTTAAAGCATACTTTAACTTATTGTTGATTATAGTCACTTTGTTATTAAGATTTATCTACTGTGAAATTTGTGATTATACACAAATCTTAAATGTAATTAGTTTTGACAAATGCATACACAGGCAGTCTCCGAGTTATAGATGACCGGACTGAACGCATTCTGTACTTACAAACGGGCTCCCAAGGCTCCCCATACGGATAATTTATAATGAAATGAATAAATTAATACTTCCTGAACTAGTTTCTTCTGTGCGTGTAAACGAATCCTCATGACATAAGATGACATTTGGCACAGCGTCTTTATGGTAGTGGCTAGTCTCACAGATAGATAGAGAAGCAGCTGACAGAAACACAGGAACACCAAGAGTCAGAAGATCCAGAGCCAAGAAAGTTTACGACAAAAAAATTAGCTCAAGTCTTTTGTCTCATTGAAGCAGGATTTGCTAAGCTTGAGGAGCAAGATCCCAACATTGAGCAGTTTACAAAGGTTTAGTGTGCAGTTACTGAGAATATCAGCTGCTACAAGGCCATTTACGACAAAAAAGAAAAAAAAAGAAAAAGGCTGCACAAACAATTCTAAATACCTTTTTCAAGAAACTGACTTCAGTGGTACGCTCCTGTCTCTCCAGCACCATTTTCTCCTCCACCTTACGAGTAATGTCAGCTACTTTCTTGGCCCAAAAATGCCCCATCCAGTAAGCAAAACATTGATACAACATTAGATGAGTGTTAACCTTTAATATCCTTTTAAAAATTTTCTCCTATCTCTATCTAAACTTTTTGTATGAGTTTGTTTTTTGTTCTGTTTGCTTGACTTAAAAAAAAAGAGCATAATAGTTTCTATAACTTATTATTACAGTACATGGGTATTACCATTATTATTATTATTATACAATCTTTTGTGGATATATGCTTTCATTTCTTCTGGGTAAAAACCTAGGAGTGGAATTACTGAGTCAGAGTATTAATAGTATTTATGTAGTAGATGTATAATTAGTTATATAAGAAACAGCTGTATCTTCTCCCAAAGTTGTTATACCATTTTATATTCCTACCAATACTTACGAGAATTGTGGTTTCTCCACATCCTCACCAACTCTGATGTTGTCAGGCCATTCTGGTGAGTGTGTAATGAAGACCAGTTCAACATTAAAAAATTCAAAGATCCCATCATGATAATAATTCTGCTCTTTTTATCTTTTGGTTAAGAAAATAAATACAAAATTAAGAAATACAAGTTATGACAAAAGATAATTGGAAACTGGTTACTATTTTAAAAGTAATTCATATATTTCTGGAATGCTTTTAAAAAATTTACAAGACATAAAAATACATATAGATAGTATAATTTATTCATTTTATAGACAATGCCTGATGCAAACCCCTTGCAGTAACTTTTTGGCCCCAGATAACAACATTCTGCAGCTAGTTCTTTCGAATATCTTCATGGCTAATTCTATTTCTTCCATCACTTTTATTCCAAGTCCAACAATAATCAGATAACTTCGAGAAAGAGATCTTTAGCCATTTCACACAGCCCTCGACATTATAATCTACATAGTCCTCCATGTTATCTGTCAAAAGTTGAATTAGCAGTTGGGAACAATTTCAAAATCAGCCCCAAACCATGATCCTCTGTTAGCATCAGGCTTTTCATTTAAGGTTTCTGTACTAACTGAATAGTTGGTGAAAGACATTACATAATCTTGTAATTTACAAGGTATACTGCTTATCCTATCATCAAGAGAATTTTAAAAACTGTGTTACCAGAAATTGGACTAGGACCCTGGCATTAGCTAGCAAATAGTAAAAGCTGGATACCATGGACCTCCCAGTACAGTTTTCTTCAATTGCAAAGAAAGAGAAATTTCTTTATTTTACTATTTCTAAGTACTTCAGAGAATTGCTCAATTTTAAGAAACATGCGGTCTATTTATTTTCATAGCTCCATATATTGCACACAAAAGTCTTCACTGAAAAATGCTAAAACCTTGGAAGTTTTCAAATGAACATAAAGTACTGTAGGAGAGACAAACTTTGTATTATTTTTCAGAAGATTAATATTTTAAAAATGGAAACCACAAAGAAATAATTGCAAAGTTATTAACTGTATGAAAGCTTTTAAAAGTCATTTTACACCTTAGATTATTCACTTATGCCAAATAACTTTCAAAATATTCAACCTAATTCTTTTTAAAGTAAACTAACTATCAATCTCAAGGTTATTTATCAACATGGAGAGTAGTTTCATCGTCTCTTATTGTTCTTTACAATGTTTGGAATTTCTAAGCAATGAAACGGCTATTCATGGGAACCCTCCCCCAGTAAACACTGAATTTTTTTGTTGTTGTTAATGTTCTAAAATAGAAAGGCACAGGAAGTGACTCCAAATTACTCTTTCATTTTCAGATTTCAGAAATTGATCTCTCAATGGGAATTTGTGTTTATACCTTTCTTCTAGAACAATGATTTGAATCAATGTCTACAAATAATGGCAAGGGAAAATAAATGCATGCTTATTACAAAAATTAAGAGCCCAAATTCATGAGTTTTGAAATCTCCCATAATAGTTAGTATAACCAATGCCCAACATTAATTATGAACAGATATTCAGAATTGTTTGGGAGAGGAAGAAATTTTACATGGCCAGCAGGCTGTGTAATAATACAAATAGGGTGGGATCATATTTGTTATTGAACCTGGCTTTCAGTGCCCATGCCCAGCTATCCTAATCCCTCTGTGCTTGAAATCTGTGATTTTTATCGCTTGATCCAGGCCAGATTAAGGTGTGTAGAGGCCATGAAGTCCTGGGACAAAAAACAATGGTTCACCTTCCAAATCTGTAATTTCATTTTCTCAGTGTAGCTTGAAACCCTGGATATTGACTTCTGGTCCATATATTCATTATAACTTTACTTGACTTGGTCCACTGAATGAATGTATTTATTATATAGATGGGTTCTCAAAACAGTAAACCTTTCATGTCCTTAGACCCTATGAGAATCACAAATAGGCGGCCCTGCCATATTTTGTGTGGCTGAGTCAGTGTTTTAAACAAACATTTGAATATGACTGCCTTTAGATCTGACATGTGCTCTCCAGTTGTCACAGTCCCCAACATTCCCTAATGTTACATTTGATGTACTTTCCTCATTTACATTCTATGTCTGGCCTTTATAGCAATTTAAGTTTATAACCCCTGCAAATACCATACACCTCACCTCCACTTGAGTTTGAACCCTTAATTCAGACTCGACCACTTATCTCTTCTCAGAGTGACTGTTGCTCCTAACCCCTAGATTTCCTTCTTTCTCTTGTGACTTGTGGCCACTGTATGAAGTATGTCATCATGCTGACCTGACTTCTTCTAGCTCTGGACTGACTTGTCCTGCTACCATTCATCACACCCACCAAAAGCAGGGCCCATGTTTTATTTGTCTTTGATGAGATACTCAAAACAGGTTGAATGAATGAGAGAAGAACTGATGCATATTGATAAGACAAGTCATGTTGTATATATCCACTGTATATGTCTACATGCTGTTGTATATATCTTAATACTTTTATTAAGGATATTTCAACAAAGTAGGGCATTATTTTTAGGCACAAGGACTGGATTATATATACTTAAGAAGAGAAATTCCTATGCAAAACCTATCTAATAAACGGGCTGAAAAGCATGTAGTAACAAAATATAGAGAGATTTGAAAGGAGAAAAAACTGTTATGTGTAGCTCCTCAGGGTTAAAAACATATAATAGAATAAGAATATATAATACAAACATAAAGTGAGTTTTGCTGAATTTCTCAAAGTAAACATATCTCCTATACTAGATAAGCCACACCGATTGAGAAGACACTATAATAATCATTCTACACATTGTAAACTATAGCAGCAACAAAAGGTACGATAAATTGTTTTGAAAATATTATGGCTATCAAAAATTTTAAATTGCCATTAATTTCAAGAAATTCATCTTGTACTTATTGATATTAGAAAAGAAACATTTACCTAAGGGAAGTAAATTTACTTTCTATGAAAAGTTCCACTGCGAGACAAGGAAAATATCACAATTTGTCAATGTGAGAGTAAATATCACAGTAAGAAAATATGGGTTTTACAAGCTATTATTTTCAAAGAAGGTAGATGGAGTAAACAATGTAGCTCAGGAGTACATTTTAATATACATACTCTTTTTAACATTTATTTGCTTACAGAATTAAGACAATATGTTTACTTGAGGGGCCTAAAACATCCCTAACTTTTTAGTTTAATTCCAAAATGTTAGTGCCTTCATTAGGCAAAACGGCAGGGTGCTCTGGAGCTACCCAGTGCCTAGGACCAATTCCAGGCTTGGGGACCTCAGCAAGTTAAACTCCCTGTCCCTCACTTTCTTTTATTTGTACAGTGGGGGCAACACGGTGTACTTCAAAGGGTCTTTGTAAGGATTAAAAAATGATACCACCTATACAGTATCTTGTCCCAAAACCAGGAACCTGAATTTAATCAAGCTTCTAATTTACCTATCAATTTACAGGAAATATAAGGGGAGCAGGCATGTAGCAAAACATTGAATGGCACCATAAGAAGACCAATCGGCTAAATACAGAATGTAAGAAATTTTGCAGAACAAACGATTCATGTTCTTTGGTAAATAAATGTCATGCAAAAGAAGGGGGAGGATGTTAGTCATTAAAAGAAACCTAAAAGATACAGCAACCAAATGAAATATTTGACCTAGTTTGGATCCTACTTTGAATAAATAAACTGAAAAGGTTATTTTTTGAGACAGGGAAAATTAAAACATAGGTTCCATAGCAAATGATATTAAGAAATTATTATTACATTTATTAGGTATAATAATAGTACTCTATGTGTACATAAAAAAAAACTTCACCTGATAGAGACAACTGAAGTATTTATACAAGGTAATTTGTCTGAGATTTAAGTTAAAACACTCCAAGAAAAAAAAAGTTGAATCAATCAGCCGAGGAGGAAACAATAACAGCAAAATGATGGTAATTGCTGTGTTTCAGTGATGGATACACAAGAATTCATTATATGATTCTCTCTATATATATCTGGGTTTGAAAGTTTCCACAATAAATGTTAAATTTTAAAAATTCATTATCTTATGGATTTAACACTTGTGGCTTGCCCTCAAACCTAGTTATATGTTAATCATATTTGTTATTTTACTTGTGCAATTCAATTGTTATAATAAATGATGAGATTTGAAAGTAAAAAAGATAATTATTTCTATAGAACTACAATGAATGCTTTGTATATATATTTGATACAAGCAATCACTAAAAAGAT
Source organism: Indri indri (assembly GCA_004363605.1). Taxonomy (NCBI): domain Eukaryota; kingdom Metazoa; phylum Chordata; class Mammalia; order Primates; family Indriidae; genus Indri; species Indri indri. Next base: position 41,585 of record RJWJ010005944.1, read on the forward strand.
GCTTTTGAATTGGGTCTGAGATAATTGTAAAGTTTAAGGAATTTAAAAGTTTGTAAAATTTATATGAATTCTATAGTTCAATTGCTTCACAAGTATTTTAGTGCTCACTCCACTTTAATGTACTGAAAACTGGAAATCCTTGATGACGCACTTGGGGTGCGGGTTCATGTCAGAAAGGTAACATGAAACTCCCATCAGTACGCTTATATACAAATAAAAGGTCTCGGGTCTTCAGCAGAAGACTCCTGAATAAATGGACATTTATATAATTTTAAATGATGCAAATTGTTTAAATATTTTATTTTACAACTCTCCCCCTTGCTTTAACTGTTTAAATAAATACCAATTCCCATCAGGGAAGAAAAAGCAACTTTTTTTGCGTTCCAAGTTTGCTGTTTTTTAATGAAAGTTTTTAGAACCCTTGTTAATAGCATCCAAAGGTTATTTCTGTTTTAAAATCCTGTTCGAAATATTGTTTCAACTATTTTACTTAATTAATTCATAATATAAAATTAAAGCCATATAAATTGAAAAAATGATAGGATGTTTTACAGTTTTAATAATGAAGATCATGTGATAGTATAACTTCAATAAATATAATCTAGAAGCTAGAGGCTTTTCCAAAGTGCATAAAGCTGTGTTTTGCATTTGATCAAAGACAAATATATAAAATAAAAGGTACTGATGATACCAACAAGACTGAGTAAATACTATAGCAGCGACAAGTTAGTTATTTATATTCTGCCCACTTAACAAAAGAATTGGCAATAGCTAAAAATGAAAGTAAATGTTCATTTTAGCTAATTATAAGAAAATGAGATGCCTTTGAACTTTGCTTTAAAAGGAAAAAACAATGCCTAAAATAAGCTTCTTTCCCAAAGCAAAGTTATGTAAAATACTAAAAATTACCATTATAAAGTGCCAGAATTTAAATATCTTTTCCTGTTAAAAATTATCAGTCTGAATATCATGAGGACTAGCATAATACTGAGTTTTACTCACACTCTTTGGGGACAATAGCGTAATCAAGAAAAGTATGTTCCAGTAAATTAAAGTAGAAAAAAAAATTGATCTTGATAAAATACATTTTGTTATAGATTTGATTTAATTATAGCCCCCATCTCAAAGCTGTTGGAAAACGTAACAAAGCAGCAAATCAGCATAAAATGAATATATAATTAGTGCCTAAAGCTACACGCCAGAATTCCTCATCATCATAAATTTAAAAATGACATTGGTTGTTTATTTAAAAACAGTAAAAATGTTGAAGCACATTACTTTATATCTTGGAAAACAAAATAGAAAAGTTTATATTATAGTTTCTCTAAATCAAACTTTCAAAGCTATACAAAGTAAATATTTAGATTTAATAATAAAATCTTGGATTGCTAGTAAGCATTTAGAAATCAGATAGTGCGTTTTCAAAAAAACAATGAGCATTTGTGTTGGCTGTTTGGCAGCCACCCGAAACACAATCATCAATGAGTGTCCGATCATTTGGAGGTTCTACTTTCACTCTAGAAGCAGCTTATTTATTAAAAAGACACTATTGACTTAGTTGTCAACTTTCATGCCTTGCTATGGGAAAGATGTGAGGAAACAGATACACATGTGGCAGCAGTGTAAGTGTGTGGAGTGTGGTCTAGCATTATTCGTTTCTTGATTTATATACTTCTAGACCACCATACATGACCTAGGGATATGCTGGATTCTATTGATACAGGGAAAATGAAACTAAGAAAACTTATAATGAATATGTCCTGTGACCCAGAAATTCCATTTCTGCAAACACAAATGCAATATGTTAAATCAATTATGGTATTTAGATGCAGGCATGCAATAAGACAATATATATTTTTCTTGACACGTTAAAGATTTCAAGAAATACTGTTGAATTTTAAAAGAAAGTCACAAAGCAACATGAATAATGTGACACTTTCTACATAATTAGTTTATATTTCTTACATATTCTTAAATTGGTTTGGATTCAATATCTGTCTCTTTCAAAACAATAAGTTAATTGCCAAATGATTTGTAGGAATAAAGAGAGAACTTCTGAGGCTTTGTGGGCATGAGTTTTTTACCTTGGAAGTTCACTAACAGATATTAAATATCAGAGACTATAAACGTGGAATGCATCCTTGGTATTGTAGGAGTGATTTGGTTTAGATATACCGGGTAATAAAAGAACTATAAAAAATCATAATAATATACCAGTAAATGGGAAGTATCGTGGCACAGGACCTGGAATCAGAGACCTTGATTCAAATCTGGTTTCTGTCTTGTGATGTATAACCACAGACCAGGTTATTTAACCTCTGTGGTCTATCACTTTAATAATAAAATATTTATAATGAATTCATAGGGCTGTTGTAAATATTAAGTATTATATGTACAGTGCTTCATATTCTTAAGTGTTTAATTATTTTAATTGTTAGCTATTATACATACTTCTAAATCATAAAACATGTATTTATAAAGTATTTAAAGATTTCTCCTTAATGTCACAAGACATTTGACAAGCCAAAACCATGCTAAGAACCTTAAATTGCTCATCTTTGACACTAAGCAAGTACCTTGTCTTTATATAACCCAAAATTCTGAAATTTCATTTTCTTCCTAATATTTTATAATGAAAATTTAGAAAGATATAGAAAAATTCAAAGGTTTTACAGTAAAAACCTTTATACCTACCACCTAGACTCTACTATTAACACTTTACTATACTTGTTCTGTCATATTCATATTCATCTTCTATCATATTCATCTATCCATTCTGTCATACAGATTTTTTAAATTAAACTTTTAATTTTTTGATAATTGTAGATTCATATGCAGTTGGAAGAAATAACTTAGAGAGATCTCATGTTATAGGGTAGACCCATTACCCAATTTCCACCATCTTGCAAAACTATAGTAGAATATCACAACCAGGATATTGACATTGATGCAGTTAGAGTACAGAACACTTCCGTCACTACAAGAATCTCTTTCACAGGCTCCAGCTAAGGAGCACTCTCTGCCATCATTATGGTATGACTATAGACACCTAGTCTATGATCTTTTGAAATGTGTCACCAACTTAAGTACATCTTAGGTGGAACAATAATTTACATGTTTGGACATGGTTTTCTCGAAAATATAATTTCTAGACTTTTTCTGCCTACACACTTAACTCCTACAGGAAATTATAAAATGTCTACCTAACTATTCTCACTTGGAAAGTAAACTATTAATAGATAGCTGCAATAGATAGAAAAAGCAGCCAGAGCTTTAGAGATGTACTAAAGTAATCTAGATCTCTCTCCTAAATGTCCAGTAAGAAAATGGAGATTAAACAAAAAAGACAGGTAGGTGATCCACCATCCAAAAGCATTTTACAAATGTCTTCAAAGCCACCAGGCCATTCAAAGACATCAAACATACAAATGAAAAACCTAGGCAAAAAGTGTTTGACATAATGAAAGATAAACATAATACATGTTTCAGAATAAAGAATCTAGTTTACCAAAAAATACTTGAAGTTTTTATACTAAACTATTAAAATTTCATATCAGAAATTAATTTGAAAATACTTTAAAATAATTAGAACACTTCAATATCAATATGTTAGCATTATGAAATTAATAAATTTAATGACATATCTTAAATGTGATAGAAGAAATTAACAGTATGATTTTCATGTAAGAATTTACAGTTAGTTTCCCAGCATTCTAAAATGTAGTTTTTAAGCCTTTCAAAAACACATTTTTCACATCTTTCCCATTTAAGGGTCCCAAAGACTTATAAATTCTTAACTTCATCTCCCCAAGCTCTATAAATTCTCTTTTTGGAGCCTTTCTGATGCATGGATTTGATCTATATACAATTCAGCTAAAAATTAAATGCACAATCTTCAAAAACTCTAAATCTTTTACAGTTGTGCAGTTGAAGATGAAAGAATTGTATACAAATGTTTAAAAGTATATAAACCTTCCCATGTAAGATGGAAAACAAAAGGCTCAGTACTTTTTCTTAAATCTGTCCTAAGGGATTTTGTTAAAATAGTATGCTGTTTCAGCAATCCCATTACAATAGATATTTTACTGGAAACAAAAAGCCCCACTGTCAGACTAATAGCCAATAACAATTTTATTTCTCCTAAGAATAAGTACGATTAACTAGTACCTCCTTTCAATCTTTCAAAATGAATTACACATTTTAAAATTGTTATTTCAGTTTATCCTTAAAAACACCCTGTGAGGTGGTTTTATCTTCATTTGAGAAAAGAGGGAACTGAGTTATAAAGAGATTAAGTCCTGAGGCCAACAATACATCATATGTCGCGCTAGTTAGCAATGAGTTAGTAATGGAATGAGACCAGGTTACTTGACTCCTAGCTCTTGGACCACCTTAGACAATGAAAGAATAAAGTTAGCTAACATTCATGAACACTCCATAGCTGGTAATTTGCAAAGTATTTACTTCTTTAACTCTGCAAAATATCAATCTATTTTACCATTTTACCATCTCCATTTTACAATCACAGAAACAGAAGCTGAGTCCAATAGTGGTCTGACTTGTTATACCTATTAAGTGGAAGATTTAAACTTAGGTCAGTATGATTACAAAGTTCATGCTCTTTCTCTACGTAGATAATGACAAAGCTAAGATATGTACTACTTCCCTACTAAATGCATACACAGATGGTTTCTTACGTGAGAAAGAGAAAAGGGAATGAATCTGAAGCACTAGGTGAATTTGGGCCAGGTCGGTACTCTAATTCTTTATTCTGATATTCCTACACTTCTTCCTATCACTGAATTCCCAAATGCCTTGAGGGACTTCTACAAAAGTTGCTTCTCTAAGGTAAAACAAGCCAGTAGAAGGGCAGATGTTAGCAAGAGGAACACTCAGTATATCCAATGATTGTTTAGCTGAATATATCTGTGGATAGATTGAGAACAGCCAAAAACATTGTTTCCCAGTGTACAGAAACTTCTGCATCAAAAAAGTGGGACTTTATTCAAATCAGTTGGAAAAATACTGCATTCTGGAACCCTCAGATCCTTGGGTCACAATACATATATAAGCACAGAAAAAGCTCTAAGCAGTATTGCAGAACAAAGGCTCATTTTACTTGGTTTGACCTAGTGTTTCCCAAGTGTAAGACTTATTAATATTCCATGGAACAGCTTCTGATGTTTCAGACTTGACTCTTAAAATAATCTGAGTATGGACCACACTGTGCTTTTCCTGTATAATAATTACCACGTAGTAGAGCCTTTAGTGCATTTTCTCAAGGTACGTCAACCTGTGGTGCATTATTCTAAATGTGTAGACAAAGAATAGTCCCAGGGTAGATGAGACGAAATGGTATAATCTCTGGACATTAGAGCTGGCAGGTGCCTTGAGGGTTTTATCCTCCCTTTCCATTTACACATGAAGAAGCTACAGCCTAGACACCAGAGGGACTGAGATCTTGTTCCAAGATCATAGGACCTTGGAAAGTGGCTATGATGCTCTCTCATCACCAGACTTGGCCATGATGCCTCAGCAGGGTGGCATGTCAGGGGTATCCCATCCTGCACAAGCTGGAATTCTCTGCTGGTCTGGTTTAGGGCCATCAGGCGGAAGGCCAAGGAGGAATAGCTACAAGCACTGCAAAATATTGTCCCTAGATACCATCATGCTCTGCTGCTTTCGTTCTCCAGAGGGAAGCATCTGAAACATCATGGCCAGGCTGCAATTTTGAGCATGAAATGTTTGTAATGGTAATATCAGGCAGGTATCTAACATCCTAAAGTGTTTATGTTTCCAGGCTAATATACCCACAGCTTCCCCCCAAATACTGTATTGACAGGCATTTATAACATCCAAGAGTATTTCTACATTTTACAAGGATAATTTGGGGAAAAAATAGGTGCTTTTCATCATACCTATATAGAGAGTGATTTTAAAGTGGTTTTCTAGAAGAGAAATACACACACACATACACATTCAGTAGGAAATGTGAGGTCTCCACATAGGTTATCAATATTACGCTATAAGCACATATCTATGTATTATCTAAATATCCCTATTCCATATGTGTACATACAGATATACCACAGCTAAAAAAATTACATTGATTGGTATTAATGAGTTCTGCTTCAAGCTATTTTTCAGTTTAATGGAAATGAAAGTTTTTCTTGGAGTTGATTCTGTAATTATATTATTTAAGAAAATAATCTGGTTTGGCTTATACACAGGAAAGAGGTAGAGTGGGATTATGGTGGACATCCCTCTATTGTTCAGCCAATCTATTATTTTATATCCTTAGCTCTCAGCCAGCCATCTCTAATGAGTGTAGGGGACACATAGTGCTTTTTGATGTATTATTTCACCAGCCAACAAGTGTCATATGCCACCAAGTTCAGTAATTGTTATCTAGTAGTATTTTATCTAGCCACTAGTCTCTTAGTGTTTACTTACACTTCTGAATACTTTGCAGAAATCAATTTTCAGAAAGCAACAACCTCTAATTTCTACATTTAAATTTCTCAATTCCCACGTCTCTCTCACACACTGCCTTCCTTGGTTTTAATTTTTCTCATTCCATCCCCTCACCCACACACAATCGTACAACTCCCTTTTCAATGTAAATCAAACTTCCCAGGCTCCTTTCACCCTACCGCCACACACATGCACTAAATCAGTCTGCACACCACCAAAAGTAGAGGTAAGAAAAAGACCTTCTTAGCACCATTCTTTTGATTTTCTGCATTCCTGGGGCCCTTCTTCACAGATCCAGTGCAAGCCAGAACCACATACCTACATCCAGACATCTTCAGAACAACATGGTTTGGGGTTTTAGATTAAAATATTAATATTTCCCTCCATTTTCTATTATTGTCTTACTCATGTCTTTGCAAGTAATTATCTATATTTAATTTAGTATCACTGAGATGATTTGAACCTTTGGAAAGAAAGAAAGAAGAAGAAAAAAAGAGAAGAGAGAGACAAAAGAGAGACACAATATGAATGCAAAGATCATTCCTAGAACCAGCTTTTCCTGCTGTCCTGGCTAGAACCCATCCATAGGCTGTCTGCTCTCTGGCCCTCTCACCTGCTGGCATAAATCTTTCAAAAGATTTGACCAGGAAAATACTTTTTCCCCCTAGTTGAGTTATTTTTGTAATTTTGATATTTAAAGGCATTAACAGTCAGGTCTGTAAAATTATTCTTCGTTAGAGCTCATTTTTGTTATGTCACCTTTAACCCTAAACTGGCTATGACAAAAATGTGCTAGTACCAATTTTTACTCGCCACAATTTTGTTAGTCTGCAAGCAGAGCATATAAATTTATATCCAGGCCCAGAAATCCTGAGTATTTTCACTGATATATAATTAATTAAATTCATGACTTTCGTTATTGCAGGTGTGGGCTTCCTTTAGTGATCTAAGCTCTCTAGATTTCATTTTTCCTACGTAACACCAAGTAGGGAATGCTACTTATGCATAAAACACTTTGAGCTCCCCAGATGAAAGCCCACATATGTAAGTGTGATGCGTATTTATTGCCTCTTCTCTGATGAGAAGTGGCAGCCTTCTGCTTGAAATGGGATTAGAAATTCTGATTATAACAAGAGAAGAGAGAAACACAAATGAGTAACAAGCAGTCAGAATAAATAAAATTGAAAAGATGGAGAGCACTTCTTTTACAAAAGGAACATCAGTTGTGAAACTTGTGGTTTAATTTGGTATGCTTTCCACTTTTAAAAATTGGGCTCAACTGCATGTATAATGAGCTACAAGCAGAAGGTACATTCAGTAGTACATGAATAAAAAATGACCTTTTCATTTGCTCTTCCGTAGCTTGGCATTCCAATATTATTAAAATATAATGTATTAAAGATTAAGTAAGCATATTAGCATACAGACATCATGCTTCTGTGGCCATGAATATGAGGGCTATCCAACATGAATCTAGAAATCCATCTATATAAAATTCGTATTTTTAATAGTATAAATATCAATTTAAAAAAGCACAAACTTTTGCAACAACAATTAAAGTTATTCTGTCAGGGATGGAAAACAAAGCAATAAGGAGAGATTCCCTAAAGGGAGCCACAAATAATAATCACAAACTATTCAGTAGCCGGGAGTGAACTATTCCACATTACAGGAAATATTAAATAGATAAACTCCCTAGCCTCATGAAACTTAACATTCTCAATCTAGGAATTAAAATACTAAAGCAATTTTCATACCAATTTCTTTTTGGAGAATAAACCATTTATTAAATATTTTTTTCTTATATTTACTCCTTTCTATGGGTTATTTTCCTTTCTTTTTCTTTTTGACATATAATATATAAATGTATGTGTGTTAAAAGAATGCAAAATGAAGTAAGTGTAAAAACATAAGCAAAATTATCAAATTTCCAAAGGGCAGGGCTTTCCTTTCACCTCATTATGATGTAAGCAGTATAGATTCATTAAATAAAATTTGGAGTTCAGAAAAGTGAAAACAGAAAAAAAACCTATGAATCTAATGTAGTCACTGGTTACTTCTTATATACTTCCTTTTGCTGTTTTCCTGCACATATTTTTTTGTGTGTGTTTTTTCTTTCTTATATCTCATACACTATTATACCAGAGACACAATGTTATATCATGCTCTTTTCAGTTAATATGTCAAGAAACATTTTATACTAAAGCATGTATTTTTCTAAGTTCATTTTTTTTCCCCTTCAAAAAACTGCTTTAATCTCTCACAATGGAAAGCTGTGCATTCCTAAAGGTACAAAGAGGAGGCCCAGAATTTTGTCATTTGTCCTGCAGACTGTTCCCAATGGTTTGAGAAATGATGGTGGCAGTCTTATTTGGCGTGCTCCAAGATACAATAGTGCTTTGGTATCTAAACTTGAAGAGAGACCAGAATTTTTCCTCGTCAACTATCCAAGAATTTAGTCTCATATCGGTTACAGTAAAGTCTGAGGTGGGGTCAAGTATGGTATATGGTAGCAACTATCCAGTAACCTCCCCTTAACTTGGCTTTCAAAAACCTCAACTGTCGATCTCTTTCTGCTGCTGCTATCCCACCCTCAGGGCCCCTCAGCCTGTTACCCTAAACATGTAAGGAAACAAGAAGCTCGATCTTTGAACTATTCTTCTTAATTTGTCACATTCATGAAGGAAGGATCTATGTGTGTAACCTATAATATAAGTGTGTATTGGAGAGAAAGAAATTCCTTCATATATGCATTCATTAAAAAGAATAAAAATCTTCTTTATGTTTAAACAATTAGGTAAGATGGACATCATACAAAAGGTATACTAAACTGAAAACTTTGGGGAAAAAAGCAAATCTTTACTTTTAAAATGATATAAATACAAAACAGACATTTATAATAGATGCCTTTCTTATTTTCTCTGTTATTCTCTTAGATGAAAAACAATAGTGATTTTTTTTCAAAACAATTTGCTATGAATAAAATTTATCACCTACTGATGCATTATTTCTCAATTTCTTTTTCATATTATCTCTTGGAAATAAATGGCAATAACAAAGACACATTAAAATGACACTAAGAACAGCTTTTTATAGTTTTAATTATTTTTTCCTTTTTGGTAATAAAAATGATGTGGTATGCTTGCATGTGTTATATTAATATATTGAGAAGCAATAATACTGTTTAAATATTCATAATTGTGAAGACAACTTTCACTTCATATTTAAAAAATGAAATAGCGTCTGGCCCCTTAATATTATAGCCTTGTTTATGAATATATATTGTAGGTACACCTACATTTATGTTAGTCAATCACTTACTATGCTTTTTATTCTATGTTGAGTTACTTTGCATAAAGATAATTTTCTTTTATGAGTCTATCAAGTTTCACTTTCTGAGAAATAATTTCACAATTTGCAATGTAGCTAATGAGTGCTCATTTTTCTACCTCTCTTGGGATCTGGGTTCATTTTAGTCTATGAAATAAAAACTGAAGAACTGAAACTAAAATCCAAGATAGAGGAGACCACAGATGGGCAGTGAACAACAGGTGTACCCAGCCTTGCAACGGTCACGGGGCGGAAGTGCCATCTGAGGGTGCCAGACAGCAAGGGCGGCATTCCATCCCAGTCGCTACAGTCAGGACCGAGTCCTCACCTTTGCACTCTAGAAATGATTTTATTCTTACAGAGAAATTGAGAAGCCCTTCTGGGATAAACTCATAAAAACCAAACTCCTATATAACAGTAATTTATTAATTTAAAATTAGACATTGCTATAATATAAGCTGGATGGCCGCTGGCCTTGTCAGATTAGCGTATTCTCACCTACTCAAGAATTTATCGTACAGAGTTGGTCTGATGGGCTGAGTTAGAACTAAAGGGCTTGGTGATTTGAGCTCCCAGTTCCTAGGCTAAACAATAGGAAAGACTTCCTGAAGCTTCCTTCTGTCAGAGGTTCTCACTTGGATCACTGCTTTTTCATTTTAAGTTTTAAACTTAATTTTTATTTTAGATATTTTATTTATTTTTAGATAGTAATTACATATAAAAACTATAAGAGTAAGATAGTGAAAATGAAGTCTACCTCTCTCCCTGTTTTATCACTGGAAGCTCAGTTCCTATCCCTGGAGGCTAGCCCGTTAGCAATTTCTTAAATAGCCTTCCAGAAGTAACCCATGAATTTACAAACATATGCTCTCTCTGTGTGTGTACATATATGTGTATGATACATACATGTATGTATACATATAATTTGGCTCCCTATAAATAATAGCATAGCATACATGCTGTTTCTGCATTCTAGTAACACTTTTTCACTTTCCACATATAAAACTTTTTAGTTTTAACATGTACATAGACATATAAATAACACATACAGAAAACATCCTTAAATATTATTTTATACATGTAGGAGTTTATCTGTTAGATAAATACTTACAATGGAAGTTCTATGCAAAGGGTATGTACTTTTTATTTGGAAAGACACTACCATATTGTTCCTTATATTTTATCAATGATAAAAATTTGGAATTAAAAAATACAACATAGCAATTAATTTCTTGTATGTTATGACTACTGAATGATTTTCTATGAATTGTTACAGAACGGGAAGACAATTCAAAATTAATAAGTTCTGTTTCTGGTTACTGTCTTATTCTCAAGGCTAATAATTCAAGGTATATGATTGATTATAAGTCCCTAAAAACTACGGCCATCAATCACATGGAGTATGCTGACTGATAGATGGGTAAACAGGGAAAAAAGTTAGATCCAACATGAAAAAGGGTTTTAAACTAAGGTTTTAGAAGGGTCCCCTTTTCTAGTAACCTTGGAGTTTGAAGACAAAATCCCCGACTGCCTACCTCTCAAGCAAGAGGTGATTAGAAAAACAGAAAAAGAAAAAGTAAGAAGAGTGAAATAAAACAACCATGACTGTCTGAATTAGAAATCCTCAAATTTCCGATACAGTCTCAGGTGGGAAAGGGATGGTTGTTAAAGGAACACTAATGGTACCTGGGGAAGGAAATGGCTTCGTAAGGAAACAGAGAGTTGTTGAAGGTCAGATTTTTGGCAGAGATGCTCATGGACTCTCTTCCCGATAAGGACTTCTCCAAAAGCTAATAAGTGGGAAGTATGAAAAGAAAAGTAGGCAGACGTACGTTTTGAAACTTAAGACTCCTAACCCAAAATGTCTTTACTGGGGACAAAAGAGACATCATGTTGTTGATTATAAGGAAGGTTATGAAAACTAAGAGAGCATTCAGCATCTGCTAACTAGTACTGTTATTAATCGAGGCACTATGTTGGGTTAAAGAAAAAAACAGTTAAAATGTCCAATATAATAACCATGAACACTAATTTATATAAGATATAAACTATGCAGATTACTATTGAAATCTTTTTTGACTTAGAAAGTTTGGGATATGTATTTGTTATGGACTAATACATGTATATGACCTGTATTATAGTGAAAGACTTAAAATAATTAATTATAATTATTATAATCTTTAATACTAAAGTGACTTGAAACAACTTATATAATTCTTGAGAACTATAATACCATCTCTTTTATTTTCTATAGTTGATTTTTTAAAATAAAACAGAATACATAAAACAGACTTCAGGTGTATAATTTGTATCTAAAACTTGAGGATAGTGCTGTAATATTAAAATGTTCTTTACATTATGTATCATTTTAGAAGGCAAGTAATTACCATTTTCCTCTATTTTATTTATTTTATCATTTATATCAACTTGCATATTCTCACAAGTTTTGCTTTTATCACTTGTTTTTATAATTACAACATTCATCTAAAATGGGATATAAGAATTTCTCACTTATATTTTCAATTCTTCAAAACACAACAGATATGTCTTCAGAGTATGAATTTCAGAATGGTATATAAAAAATGCATGAGAAAATTATATCTGAAATTAAATAAAGCATCTGGGTCTTGAAAATGACCACTGAGCATTTAGCTATAAAAGCTAAATAATAGTGTAAAGCAAAAATATATTCTATAGATAAAATTATTCTCCAAAAAATGAATTATTAATTTTCTTATAATTATCATAAAGATCACAGTATTATATAAACCTCAATCTACATTATATATTTTTAAAATGTACTAAAAGACATACTCTAGAATGGATTTCGTTTACTGAATGAATATTCTGAAAGAAACATGATGGATGTCATTAACAATTTATACAATAAAGAAGAAAACTTGTTATAACAATATGGGGTTTTTCTTAATGCACTAAAAATATATGGAATTATCTGAGTCATGTAACAAAGGTTTAATATCTACTTCATATAATTTTCTTGTTGTATGTGTACTTCTTTTATTTTCCTTCTGGGAACATACATCATTTCATTCCTATTAGTAAGCACAGAACCTCATAAATTGGAGGAGTTCAATAAACACTGAATGACTAAACAACATGCAAAACCCTCCTAAATAAGTGGTAAAATAAGAAAAATTACTAGCATAAATAACTAGAAAATAAAAACTTAAAGGAATAATCATATTCACTAGAATGTCAGTTTCTATAATCTATAAGCTTGAAGGACTCTAGATTGCATAAACCCCTTCTAAGGCCTAGCATTTATTCACGTGGTCATATGTAAATTTTTCATGAAATATGTTAAGTACAATAAAGATTACTAAACATTTAGAACCTAATTTTGTGTTCAATTTCTTAAGGGGTAGGCAGCAAGTTACAAAAGTGACAAGCCCCGCAAACTTGGATCTTCTCATCTATATTTCCCTATTATACTGAGTGTAACTTAACAGCAGAGTTGGAAACTATCCCTACATTTGGGCAGGTAACAAAGATTTAGTTTACATTCATAAATATCTGTCACTTCCTGTTAAAAAATAAAAATATGATCAGTTCTAAATTATGAGCTAAGCACATTACTTGCAAGTACGGTTTATCATCTACCAAAGCACATGGAGAGATCTCAATCACCTACCAGTACATTTTCTCACACTGCAGTTTTCTGGCAATCACGCTTAGACATATATTGACAGTTAACAGCTACTTTACTACTTCACTTTCTTTTTCCTTCATGTGTTGACATTTCATATTTACTCATATTTTCATAAGGCCTGTAAGTATTTGGGAAACAACAGATACTTTGATATCGCTTTTTAGATTCTTTACTGTTTTTTTAAAATACTTTTTATTCAACATGTGAAAATATCACAAAGTTGTTGATTTTTGCCTGTGGATCTAACATGTGTCATAAAAATATGCATAATTAAAATATGCATATAACATTTGATTTTCAGTTAACTATTTTGACATACTCATTTGACTAAACATCAAAAGTTAACTATCACGAAAGCACCGTGAAATACTTAGTGTCAAAGATGTTTTTGTTAAAGCTAGCCAAAAAAAAAAGTTCTCTTTAAACCAATACAATATAAATATTCCCAAATTGCTAACAGACTTGTCCTGACTAGTGCTAGCCCAAAATGAATGTTTATAGCCTATGCTGAGCAATGGATGCCTGGAAAATAACATTTACAATGCAAACACTGACACCGTTTAAAACAAAAGCCAAGAAAAAACATTAAACTTGTATAGCAGTGCTGGCTAATGGGGTTCTTAGAATACTCTTGGCCTTGGAATGATGTAAGAAAACATTTAAAGAATATCTCATCCTGCTGAAATCAAGATCATAAGATAATTCTGTTAAAACAAGTGCCTGAAGTTGTGAATATGATATTATTTACACACACACACACACACACACACGCACACGCACACACACACACACCCCTACAGTCTACAGGAAGAAATATTTTGATCCTTTTCATACACCGTTTTGTTATTTGGGGAGTAGAGCTAAGAGAAACAAGAAAAACTACACAGAAGACATGTCCTAAAATTTACAACTGAATCATGTTTACTTAAACTATAATATCAATTGTTTTCCCCTTTTGGGTTACGCTATATCTACATTAAGTAATTTACATTGTATTTTAAAAGGTGGATATAAACGATTTAGGAGACCAGGACTTAATTCAACAATTTGGCTTATAGCTAGGCTAACTCTAGAATGCATATTTTATTTTAAAAACGGGAACACTGAAGTTATTCCTTTTTAAGTCAAAGAAGATATGTAATATGAGTGCTATCCAGGAACAAAGAAATAACAAGGGAAATTCATTTTTTAAAAGACAATTTTATCTCTGTTAATGTGTTTTTGTGTATATGCATCATGCCAACTGTACACATAAATAGAAAATAAGAACTTGCAGGAAAAAGTCACCAAGGAAATTATCCTCATTAAAAAGCATGATTCTGTAACCTGCAAGTCAGAAAATCACAGAGGTAAACTTCCTGCTGATCCAGGGAGGAAAGGAAGACTTTTCCTTCCCCCTAGACTGGTTACAGTTGGTAAAGAAAAGTGTCTTACTTTTCTTGGTTTCAAAGGATGTCATGCCCCACACAGCTGGAGGAAGAAATGAGAGCTGACAACTCCTTACATATATCTTTCTAATTTCAAAACCTTCCTGTGCAGATGCCTAACACCAAGTTCTATAGTGCTGATAACAGA
Organism: Indri indri; assembly: GCA_004363605.1. Taxonomy (NCBI): domain Eukaryota; kingdom Metazoa; phylum Chordata; class Mammalia; order Primates; family Indriidae; genus Indri; species Indri indri. The sequence continues at coordinate 56,634 of RJWJ010005944.1, forward strand.
TTTTTTTAACTTTACATTCCAGACTACTAGCTATAATTATTTTGAAGCTAGACAGCACTCCAGTGGTCAAATAAAACTAATCTATAGAAATAGTTTTACAAAGAAAATTACCCATCTAAGTTAGTTGGTTGATTCTTCCTCTACTGCTATCCTATGATAGTTCTTTGGACACGTGGTATATATTTCAAATTAAACTATTATTCATTAAAACAGAAGAATAAGTAGAGGTATTTCTTCACGCAACAGATTTATAAACAGACCTGTCAATGTTAGAAATCTCATCATAAATTAAAATGTTCACTAAGTCATTCCATTATAGTCAATAAGGTCCTAAAAAGCCAAATCCTGAAAAAGATTTAATAACATATAATCTCAAGGTTCTGATCAGATTAATGATGGTTTCTTCAGGATTGCATTTATCTATAGGAAGTGTGGTAGATTTTAAAAATTACTGTTAGGCTCAGAGACATTAACCCTTAAAGATACTTTTAACAGTTCTTTTCTATTACTAAAAATCTTATCTTTCATGCTGGCAAATGCAAGGAGCTTTTCATACCATGAATAAAGAAAACTGCTATAAAATGAAAACTGAAAAATTACACTGTTTTGAAGTTACCAACAGCGTTTACTTAACAGGGGCACACCTTATCACTACAAATGCTTTGAACCCATCTCACAAGATGCATCTGCTTTTCTTACTGTCATTTCTGTTGCATAAATCAAAACAGTACTCATTAGGGTAAACTCATTAGGGTAAACCAAACCTCAATTGCAAGGATCTCAGCATTTTTGAAAACATAGATATAAAGATATCCAATTTAATGTCACTTAATTAAAAATATATAGTTTGCTTTGGACAGTTTTTACTAACCATGGTCCTTATTATCTGGACTAGTGAGATTAAGATAATTTAAGGCTGAATAGTTCCAGAGTGCAGCAGAGCATAAAGGCCCTCTGAAATAGAGAGGCGCAAACCCAGAATATCCACTACCATGTAACTACCACTGGGAACTGCAATTTTAATTTGCAGCAAGATTTTAAGAAAACTCTTTGCTATAAATAAAAGTGAATCCTTTAAATAAAAAAAAGGAGTTGAGTGGTACAAATATTTTAAATTCAGTAATTTTGCAAATGCAGCAGATAAGGCATGGTGATAACACTTTTATTTTTAAAACCAAATAAATGCAGTTTCTTGATGGAGGAAAAGCTGTCTCAGCTCATTAGAATCCAAAGCACCTTAAGATAAAATAAAAGATCAATTTCTGACAGCAGTGTATGTTATTGAGATACAAACGGCACTGTCAGCTACAGGCTGCACTGCTGGGATGAACTCGGTTGTCACACTGCAATTCCTGAAGTGTAACTCTTGGCTTCTTTGCCAAAACATGGAGGTTAATATCCTGTTTTGAAAGTAGGAATGCAAGTACCAAGATTTTCATGATCCTATTATATTCAACCTATGTGTATAAAATTTTCAGGTATAAGGCAACAGAGCAATTCTTGTACAGGAACTACCTGCTTCAGGACTCAAGAACAGTTGAAAACAAAGAGCTCTATTTGAGCCACATCTCTTATACGTAGGATTGAAATTAGACAAAGAACTTCATCTCATGATTGGGACCTCCAGTTGTGAGGATGACTTCAGGGAAGTGCATGGATTCCTCTTTGCACCAATCTCAATCCAGATCCAAATTGACAACCAATTTAATTCCAAGTCAACTCGGGCCCTGCCTGTCCCCTTCCCGCCTTTTTTTCCTTCTTCTCTTTCTCTTTTTCTCTTCCTCTTTCTCTCCCCCTTTCCCTCTCTCAGTGTCTCTCTCTCTATTTTCGCCTGTTCAAGTGTCCAAAACCCTAAAAGGAATTTTCCTTATTCTATTTTCCCTGAAATAATTATTGCATTTTCCCCTTCCCTTCATGAGTAAAGGCCAAATCATTTAAACACGCTGTTCTTTCTTATATTTCATTTCTCATTGGTACATTATAATCTAGTTTCTATCCCCTTCATTTTAAAGTACAACTCCATCAAAATTGCCTAAATCACATAATTTCTTAAATCAAAGGCCTACCTCAGGATTTCATCTGCACAATTCTAAAGAATTGAAATTCGCCAAACACTTCCTTTCATGAAACCATTGGTTCTTCCTCTATCTTTCTGATTGCTCCTTTATTTCCTCATGTGATGTTAGTGGTGTTTTCTCAGCACTCATGAATGGGGTAACCTCATCTATTCCGAGTGATGTGTCTATTACTCTGCCTGAATGACTCCCAAAGGCATCCTGAACACTGATCTTTACTCTTAATCTTTATGCTGGCAACACTTGTCTACGTGGACTTCAACTGAGATTCCACATGTCCAAAAGCGGTCGTCATCTTTATCTTCCTCATACTTAACTTTATCTAGCTAAAGTTTTGGACAATTCACTTAACAAAACATAAGGACTTAAGAATACCCAAAAAGCTTCTTAATTAGCATCTACCAACACTTACAATACATTGTATAAATGAAATAGTTGTTACTGGAAATTCAAGTATGAGCAATAGCAAGTCAATTAACAGTTGCAGGTCACAATCTGGAGAAACTTTCCTGGAGAGTATGACAAGGAAATCCTCAACCGTATCTAACCTCAACCACTAACAACACTTACTAACTCATTCCTCATTAACTGTTTTTCATTAGAGACATTTCAGATGTCTAGAGGAAGGCTAAGGTACACTCACCCTCTCTGACATGAAATATGTTGCTTTTAGCAGAAAGATGTTACAGAGCTACACAAATAAAAGGACCACACCTAAGGTGAAAAAGGTAAAAATATATGGGCTCATGACCATAAAATTATTGAAATACATATGCTTATTTTTGATAGTCTTTTTTTTACTTAGACATATTTTTTCCTTTAGGAAGAAAACTCTTTAGGCCTATGTCAAGTTACAAAAGTTAGAAATGCCAGTGAGTCTGCATTTTTGGTATTTCACAGTAATAGTTGGTTAAATGGCAGACTAAAGAGGACAAAGTAAAAAATGAAAAACTCCTCTGTGGCTATACTCCTAAGCTGAATAGTACCAAATCTAGGGAAAAACAACTCTTGATGGATAAAGATTTGAACTGCATTGATTTCGAAATTCAGAGCTAAAGTGAGGACAAGGGGTGAAGAGAACAAGTATTTTAAATATTTATTAACACCCTGCTTAGCTTCTAAAGAAACATGACTCCAGTCATATTTCATTTTACTTGTGATTTGAGAAGCAAGTAAAAGAAAAGAAAATGTTACTCATGAATATAATTACCGCCAATTATAAGGTATTATCTACAGGGACTTAAATTGAAGTAAAAAACTTACCATGGAAAATATTACATATGAGGAAATGAAAGATAACCAAAACCAAAAAATAAAGAATTAACCTGTTCTGTCTGGAAGGCTGCTCAGATGAAGATGATAAAACAAATATAACAAGGCTTTACAGTATCGTATAAGCAAGTTTCCCTGAAAATTGTACCATGTTAAGGTCCGTGCTATGGAAAGCATTCAATGCTGTATTTATAAATAAATACAAAGTATATTTTCTATACTTGGAATAACATAGATATGAATTCTTACAGAGGATTAGGTCAATCTCATGAAACCAGGCTCCAGGAGTTAACTATATTTAGCTAGGAAAGAAGTGAAAAAATGGAAATGTACATTATCAGTTTTATATTAATAGTACTGAAAATACTATTGGAAAAATCGGTTAATAAGAACAAATTTTTTACAGCTTCTGTATATGTGTCTTATAATGAGTCATTATATGACCAGATCATGTAAAAGCAAGTAGATTTAAATCCTTTTCATGCTAAAAAAGGGTAGGACACTGAAATTTATATAGTTGCTCATTCATTCATTCTCTATTCAATATTTACATATTACCCATTAACTTCCAAATTCTCTGCTAAGTAATAATGAAGACAGAGTCTCTCCTCACAGAGATAGACAAATAAACAAAAATCAAGCAATGTAGCAAGTGTGGATCACAGAAGTTTGTGGGGGTGCTATGGAAACCTGGAGGAGATATACCTAATCCAGTAAATTGCTTTTATTGAACATGAAAGGAACCCAATTTGAACTAACTTTGCATAACATGCCAATGGAAGGTGCATTCAGCAATAACTGGAAGCAGGAATACTGAAGCCCTATTTCTCTGTGTCTCTTTCCACTTAGCTCTGCAAATTGGCATCTCTCAAAATCACTTTCTTCACAGCTCAGAACCATGGTTGAGAACGCTCTGGATTCACATCTTCCTTCCCGTCCTTTGCACTAGACTGGCTAGTTTGAGCTGTGTTTACAACTGATCCAAAATAATCACTAAAAAAGCATTCTTAAGAACACTATCTTAGAGGTCTGAAGTCAAACATATTTGAGGTCTGAGAAGATGATGAAATGTGAACAGCAAAGTTCAAATGGTTAGTCCTGGTTCAGCAAGAATTGTACTTCCTGGGCATGCTTACTAGAAAGCTGGGTGCTTCTTAATGAGGTCAGTGGGAAGCTTTATTGAGCACCTAGACTGTATTGCTGAAAAACGGTTTGTATAATGGGTAAAGTGTGAACTTGAAAACTCTCTCCACAGGGCCCTTTTTAGAATTTTGGACATATTTTTGAAACAGGAAGTCTCAAGATACAATTTCTGACTCCTGTTAAAACAAAAGTAGAGATAATGTATTTGATGTTATTTGGTGTTACGAAAGCCACGTGGTAGAGTTTCAATACTGATAAAGACAAAACATTCTTTACCTATGTTTTAATCCTCTGTATTATACAAGGACCAGAGAAAGTCATTAGAGAAAAATAAAATACCCTCAAACTAAAAAATCTCATCACTATTAACCTCTGCTTGAAAATTTAAATGTGCAATTATAGGCTCACTGGGAAAACATAACCAACGTAGTTATAACAAAGTGTATGGTTATTTTGTGGGTGGGAGCAATGAGGCTATAAGGATTATCTACAAGGGGGTTTAGAAGTACAAACTTGTGAGGTGCTTTTAGGTTGCATACAACAGGCTTGTCCCATGTTTACTACCCAGCAATTGCAATGGGCCTAATTTATACGACAATTATTTAGAAGTAACTGTTTTGAAATACATTGTGTGATTAACTGACTTGGCTTCAAGAATGCAATGCTTCCACACTGTTGTTCACTTCAACCTAATGCCCCCTAGAGCACAGATCCAATTAAGAAACAAGGCAGGGAGGCAGGTATTGAGCATAGCATTTCTATATTACACTGCACTTGAGTACAGGATTGAACTCCACCACCTACCGTCTGCAGACACTAGATTTGTTCAGTGCACCCCTGTGCCACTGTGGATATGGCTGATGGAATGAATGAACAGGAGTCAAAGCAAGTATCTTAGAGAACTACGACAAGATAAAGTTAACTTATAGTTAAATTTATGGTGCTTTTAAAAATAAAAGCCTAAGTACGGTTAAAAGTTAATATTCTCACAGAAATACAAAGTACAGTGATCTGGCCTATGAATTATTCCTGTCTATAGTAAGAGGAAAATTTTTCTCTGAAATTAGATGTTTCCAACCAAATTGCTATAGGGGAAACAATTCTTAAGTTTCAATAAGTACTTCCATTTCCCATCTTGTTAAGGAGAAGTCCTACCCTTTGTTAGCAGAGGCAAGATCTGGAATCAGTAGAGTCATATACCAAACGTCAATGAGAACACAGCATTCATATTTTAAGAAATCAGGGTCCCTGCCCACTAAGACTGTTTCCTCTAAGATAAAATTCACACAACAGTCACAGGGTCTCCTTACAACCGCCTTTAGCTATTACTCAAGGTTTGCCTCACAAATAATGTCCAAGTCATTCCTCCAGGACCCACTCCATTTGCACTTACTTGGCTTCCCTCCCATTTTTACCTTCTCCAGATAACTTTCCATTCCATTCTGGGCTGCAAATCCATCGAGAAGGGAAGGCTTAAGCCCAGCTCTCAACTCTTCATACAGCATAAGTAAAGAGGCTTCCTGTTAGATGAGACCTCCAAAATTGTTACCAGAGCTAGTGCCTAGTGGGTGAGAAAACATGGAACCAAGAAGCCCATAGGCTTAACTATAATCCTACCTCTATCCCTATAATTTGATCTTGGAAAGTTACTCAAAGTCTCTGAGCCGATTACTTACTTACATATGAGGACATGTGTAAAATAAGAAGGGTTACGGAGGATTTCCTAAAGTTCCCTTAAAGTCCCCTCAGGTAACAAAATGCCAATACTGTAATGTAGAAAGGATAGTGGTTCAACCATCAAGAGTGGGCTCAGTTTTCCTAGGTTCAAATCTCAGCTAAGTCACTTCCAAGCAGTATGACTATAGGTATCCGATTTCTTATCTCTAGAATAGTGATACACCTCATAGCATTGTTATAAAACTGAAATGACTCAATATTATCAATAAATGCCTAAAATAATGCCTGATACATACCAAGTACTCGATATATGTAAGTTGTTGTCACTGTTATTCTAAAAATTTCCAATGACAGACAGGTGTAACCAGCTACCCGATGTACTGCCTCTATTTCACAGTAGAAAAAAATTTAAAAAGTAGTAATCTGTTCTGCTTATTTCAAGTTTTCTTATTTCTAGTCCTAGAAATATTCCTTTATCACCTGCAATGTGTGCTAGAAGATGAACCCAATGACAGCCCAGAGTCATTTCCTACAAATGACTCTACAAATTTCCTACAAATTTCCCAGAGTCAATTCCTTTTTGTAAAACATCAAAATAATAATAATAATAATGATAAAGCAAACCAAAAATGTTTAATGAGAACATTATTGTTTTGTTACAATCCCTTTTGTAGAATTTATTTCCCAAACTTTGATGAACAGATTGAACTATGCTGTGATCAGATCATCTTTGGTCAAAAGTAATATAAAAAGATTATGGAACAAAAGTGAAAACAGTTGAATTCCTATAATATCTGGAGGTAAGTGGAGCCTTTCAGTAAGATTTGAATAACAGAATCTGTTATTTAAAGAAATGTTGTATTTGTCAATCAGCTATTTACATTTGTTTAGGAAGGCAATGTTGTGTAGTAGTATTGCTAAAATTTTATGGAATTAATGTATTATTTTGTCCTTGTACATGACTGAATAGGGGAAGACATAAGAAAAAACAATGAAAAATATAACTCCAAAAGTAATCAATGTTTAAGGAGGCATAAAATATAAAAAAATCTTTAATGTGGAAAACATCCACCTAATATGAGGAAAATTAAACAAAAAACACTAGATCCCTCTCCATGGCTTCTCCCTCACTGTCACCTCAGAAAACACACAAACACACACACACACACACACAGACATGTTAAGATAGCAACAGCCTTTATCATGCACATAGGAATAAACATTTTCTATTCCTTCTGTAGCTTTACATAAAATAACAAAATACTACTATCTAGGATTTTCCAACTTGTGAAACAAAGCATCAGTCTCATAGCTTATGAAACCATTAAAGTATAGTTAGTTTAAAGCATACTGGAAATGTAAATGTTCTCGTAAAATATGATTAAACATAACCAGAAAATATACATGGCCTACCAGCGGCAAAACAGACCAGGCAGATGTACACAGGAAGCTGGGCCTAGAATCCTCACCAAGTCTCCACAGCTTGGAGACTGGTGCTTAATGTCATCAATATGAAGCAACTGACACCTATGCTAGGAGGGAAAACAAAAGCAACTTTGAAAATGTAAAATAGTTTCAGACTGATTTTCATAAGAAAGATGGAAAACTCACTGTGTTTAATCGTTTCCACATAGCAAAGAATTTATCTTTCATATTCTTATAAAGTGGCTTTCTTCTGTGTTATCAATAAAAACTAACACTGACCTTCCTCCTGGAAGGTTAAACTTCCAGCTTCTGTTTGAAACGCTAGAGTGCCTTTTCTCAGAAGAAATGCTACATATACGTGCCGCAAGCAATGAAAAAGAATACACCGTCTCTCCGACCCTTCATTAGTCAGAGGATCTTGGCAACAGCAATGCTACTTGTATACAGCCTCTGCATGAAAAACCGTTTTCAAAGGTAACCTTGCCAAGGGCTATGTTCTGTCTTGGCAAAAGGAAGCAAACTTTACTTTTCTACCAATCGGTTTGCTCTGCATGAGAAACAGGTGTTAAGGTATGAAATGGGGCTTAGAGCAGTAGCAAAATAAAAATCACCCAAAATAAGTTTCATTTGGAAAAAAAACACAACTCAGAGATAATAAGCCTGCAGGGCCGACATGTTTTTGCAAAATGCAAATCATGAAAACTGGTTAAGGGATTAAATGCTCTTTTGCAAAAATGACCATGGAGATTATAATCATTAATTAAAATCATGTAAATAATTTTCTGAAAGAACTCTCCCTTTTTATCTCATAGGTTTCAAACAGCCTAATGGTAAAAAGGTTTAGTCTCAGAAGAGATTCTCTAATTAAAACTAGAAATCTGGTATAATTAATAAGTGTCAGTCTGCAATCTCAACCACTTAGTAAAGGCAGAGAAATCAAATGCTGATGTTTTGTTAAAAACCTAACAAAATTTCCAAGAAAATAAATTTTTATAGGATCTACTTCCCATTGATAACAATAGG